>CAUYPK010170053.1:0-19290 GCA_963574355.1 Loris lydekkerianus
GTTGAAGTATTTAATTTCTCCGTCATAAATGAAGCTCAGTTTAGCTGGGTACAGGATCCTGGGTTGAAAGTTATTTTGTTTTAGGAGATTAAAAGTCGATGACCATCCTCTTCTAGCTTGAAAGTTTTCAGCAGAGAGATCTGCAGTTATTCTAATATTATGCCTATAGTCTTAAGTGTGCTAATCATAAAAGGATGTTGGATTTTATCGAATGATTTTTCTGCATCTATTGAGAGGATCATATTGTCTTTGTTTTTGCTTCTGTTAATATGGTGGATAATGTTTATGAACTTGCATATGTTAAACCAGCCTTGCATCCCTGGGATGAAACCTACTTGATCATGATGTATGACTCTTTTTTTTTTATTAAATCATCTCTGTGTACATTAATGCAATCATGGGGTACCATGCGCTGGTTTTATATACAATTGGAAATATTTTCATCACACTAGTTAACATAGTCTTTCTGGATTTTTCTTAGTTACTGTGTTAAAACATTTCTATTCTACATTTAGTAAGTTTCACATGTACCCTTGAAAGATGCACCATAGGTGTGGTCGCACCAATTACCATCTCTCCACTCATCCTCCCTATCTCCCCTCCCCTCCTTTTCCCTTTCCACATATTCTTAGGCTATAATTCGATTATAGATTTCATATGAAAGCTATAAATTAGTTTCATATTAGGGCTGAATACATTGAATACTTTTTCTTTTTTTTTTTTTTTTTACACATACATGTGTTTATTAGGTTTCCATTTTTGCCTTCACAAAATTAAAGAGGTTTAAAATTTAATAACAATAACAATGTTTAAGATAAGGACTAGAAACAAAAACCTCATAAAAAATTAAAACATCAGAGTCAAAGCATTCTATAATAGACATACTCTTTTTTGACAATGTGAATGTTACTTTCTTTGCATTATTATCATTATTATTATTGCTTAATATTTTCATGCAGCAATTCTCTGATTTCTTTTCTAAATGTATATATGTTCATTCATTCATTGTATACTTTTTCTTCCATTCTTGAGATACTTTGCTAGGAAGAATATGTTCCAGCTCCATCCATTTAAACGTGAAAGAGGTAAAGTCTTCATCTTTCTTTAAGGCTGCATAATATTCCATGGTGTACATATACCATAATTTATTAATCCATTCATTGGTTGATGGGCCCTTGGGGCTCTTCCATAATTTAGCAATTATGAATTGGACTGTGATAAAAGTTCTGGTACAAATATCTTTGTTATAATGTGATTTTTGGTCTTCGGGGGTAGTAGAGGAATTGTAGGATCAAATGGCAGGTCTATTTCTAGATCTCTAAGTGTTCTCCAAACATCTTTCCAAAAGAAACGTATTAGTTCACATTCCCACCAGCAGTGTAGAAGTGTTCCCTTTTCTCCACATCCACGCCAATATCTCTGGCTTTGAGATTTTGTGATATGGGCTAATCTTACAGGAGTTAAATGATATCTCAAAGTAGTTTTTATTTGCATTTCTCTGATGATTAGGGATGATGAGCATTTTTTCATATGGCTGTAGGCTATGTACCTGGCTTCTTCAGAGTTTTTCTTCAACTCCCTTGCCCAGCCTGAGATGTTATTACTTGTTCTTTTCTTGCTAATACATTTGAGTTCTCTGTTGATTCTGGTTATTAAACCTTTGTCAGAGACATAACCTTCAAATATCTTCTCCCATTCTGAGGGCTGTTTGCTTCCTTTACTTACTGTGTTCTTGGTTGTGCAGAAGCTTTTTAGTTTGATCAAGTCCCAGTAGTGTATCTTTGATGCTGCTTCAATTGCCCAGGGGGTCCTCCTGATAAAATATTCACCCAGGCCGATTTCTTCAAGAGTTTTCCATGCACTATCTTCCAGTATTTTTATAGTTCCATGTCTTAAGTTTAAATCTTTAATCCAGTGAGAGTCTATCTTAGTTAATGGTGAATGGTATGGGTCCAGTTGCAGTCTTCTACAGGTTGCCAGCCAGTTCACCCAGCACCATTTGTTAAATAGGGAATCTTTTCCCCACTGAATGTTTTTAATTGGCCTGTCCAAGATCAAATAATGGTAAGTATCTGGGTTTATCTCTTGGTTCTCTATTCTGTTCCCTACATCTACCTCTCTGTTTTTGTGCCAGTACCATGCTGTTTTGATCACTATCAATATATTGTGTAGTCTGAGGTCTAGTAGCATGATTCCACCTGATTTGTTTTTATTTCTGAGTAATGTCTTGGCTATTTGAGGTTTTTTCTGATTCCATATAAAGCAAAGATTTATGTTTTTGAGATCTTTAACGAGTAACAGTGGAGCTTTAATAGGGATTACATTAAAATTGTATATTGCTTTGGATAGTATGGACATTTTAACAATGTTGATTCTTCCCAGACATGAGCTTGGTATGTTTTTCTGTTTGTTAACAGCTATTTCAATATTTGTTCAGCTATTCCTTTTCTTAGAGTGTCATAGTTCTCTTTATAGAGATCTTTCACGTTCTTTGTTAGATAAACTCCCAAATATTTCATCTTCTTTGGCACTACTGTGAATAGAATAGAGTCCTTGACTATTTTTTCAGCTTGACTATTGTTGGTATATATAAAGGCTATCAATTTATGAATGTTGATTTTGTAACCTGAGACACTGCTGTATTCCTTGATCACTTCTAAGAGTTTTATAGTAGAATCTCTGGTGTTTTCCAGATATACAATAATGTCATCTGCAAAGAGTGAAAGTTTGATCTCTTCTGACCTTATATAGATACCCTTGATCAGCTTTTCTTCCCTAATTGTGATGGCCAAAACTTCCATTACAATATTAAAGAGCAGTGGACACAATGGGCAGCCTTGTGTGGTTCCTGATCTAAGTGGAAATGATTTCAATTTAACTTCAATCAATATGATATTGGCTGTGGGTTTGCTGTAGATAGCCTCTATCAGTTTAAGAAGTGTCCCTTCTATACCAATTTTCTTAAGTGTTCTGATCATGAAGGGATGCTGGATATTATCAGGAGCTTTTTCTGCATCAAATGAGAGAATCATATGGTCTTTGTACGTTAATTTGTTTATGTGCTGAATTATACTTATAGATTTATGTATATTGAACCAGCCTGGAGACCCTGGGATAAAACCAACTTGTTCATGATGTATAATTCATTTGATGTGTTGCTGGATTCTGTTTGTTAGGATTTTGTTAAATATTTTTGCATCTATATTCATTAGTGATATTGGTCTATAATTTTCTTTTCTAGTTGGGTCTTTTCCTGGTTTGGGGATCAGGGTGATGTTTGCTTCATAGAATGTGTTGGGTAGTCTTCCTTCTTTTTCTACCTTTTGGAACAGGTTGAGTAATATAGGTACTAGTTCCTCTTTAAAAGTTTGGTAGAATTCTGATATGAAGCCATCTGGTCCCAGGCTTTTCTTTTTAGGGAGATTTTGTATGGTTGATGCTATTTCAGATCTTGATATAGGTCTGTTCAACCTTTCCACTTGATTCTGGCTAAGTCTTGGAAGGTGGTGTGCTTCCAAGTATTGGTTAATTTCCTTCAGATTTTCATATTTCTGAGAGTAAAGTTTCTTATAATATTCATTAAGAATTTTTTGAATTTGTAAGGATTCTGTTGTTATTTCATCTTTGTCATTTCTGATTGATGAAATTAGAGATTTTACTCTTTTTTTTTTTTTTCCTGGTTAATTTAGCCAAAGGTTTATCTATTTTATTGACCTTTTAAAAGTACATGTTTTGATTTATTGATCTGTTGCATAATCCTTTTGTTTTCAATTTCATTTAATTCTGCTCTAATTTTGGTTATTTCTTTTCTTCTACTGGGTTTGGGGTTGGAATGTTCTCTTTTCCAGTTGTTTGACATGTCCCATTAAGTTGGTAACTTCCTCTCTTTTCATTCTCTTGAGGAAGGCTTGCAGTGCTATAAATTTCCCTCTTAGGACTGCCTTTGTTGTGTCCCAGAGGTTCTCATAAATTGTGTCTTCATTGTCATTTTGTTCCAATAATTTGACAATTTCCTTTTTAATCTCATCTGTGACCCAGCTATCATTCAGCATAAGGTAATTTAGTTTCCATGTTTTTGTATGAATATGCAGATTCCTGTTGTTGCTGAATTCAACTTTTATTCCATGGTGGTCCGAGAAGATGCAAGAAATAATTTCTATTCTTTTACATTTACTGAGGTTAGACTCATGACCTAACATGTGATTGATTTTGCAGTATGTTCTGTGGGCTGATGAGAAGAATTTGTAGTTCGTTTTGTTGGGATAAAATGTTCTGTAGATGTCTGTTAAATCCAAATGTTCAATGGTTAAGTTTAAATCTAAAATTTATTTGCTCAGCTTCTTATTGGAGGATCTATCCAACACTGTCAAAGGAGTGTTAATATCTCCAACTATTATGAAGCTCGAAGAAATCAAGTTGCTCGTGTCTGTTGGACTTTGTCTTATAAATTGTGGTGCATTCTGGTTGGGTGCATAAATATTAATAATTGAAATCTCATCAGATTGAGTATTATCCTTAACAAATATGAAATGACCTTCCTTATCCTTCCTTCTTTTGTTAGTTTAAAGCCTATTGTATCTGCGAATAGAATTGCAACACCTGCTTTTTTCTGATTTTCATTTGCCTGGAATATAGATGACCATCCCTTCACCATGAGTCTGTATTTATGTTTTAAGGTAAGATAAGATTCTTGTATGCAGATATCTGGCCTGGGTATTTGTATTCAGTAAGCCAACCTGTGCCTCTTTAGAGAACAACTTAATTTATTTTTTTAATTATAAATCATAGCTGTGTACATTAATGTGATCATGGGGCACCATACTCTTGGTTTACAGATCGTTTGACACATTTTCATCACACGGGTTAACATAGACTTCCTGGAATTTTCCCAGTTATTTTGCTAAGATATTTACATTTCACATTTGCCAAGTTTTACATATACCCTTGTAAGACGCACCACAGGTGTAATCCCATCCATCCCCCTTCTTCTACCCACCTTCCACCTCCCTCCCCACCCTTTCCCTTTTCCCCTTATTCTTAGATTGTAACTTGGTAATAGCTTTCATGTGAAGGTCCTAAATTAGTTTCATAGTAGGGGTGAGTACATTGAGTATTTTTTCTTCCATTCTTGAGAGACTTTGCTAAGAAGAATATGTTCTAGCTCCATCCATGTAAACATGAAAGAGGTAAAGTCTCCATCTTTCTTTAAGGCTGTGTAGTATTCCATGGTGTACATATACCACAATTTATTAATCCATTCGTGGATACATGGGAATTTGGGCTTTTTCCATGATTTAGCAATTATGAATAGAGCTGCAATAAACACTCTGGTACAAATATCTTTATTATGATTTGATTTTTGGTCTTCTGGGTATATGCCCAGTAAAGGAATTACAGGATTGAATGGCAGGTCTATTTTTAGATCTCTAAGTGTTCTCCGTATGTCTTTCCAAAAGGAATGTATTAATTTGCATTCCCACCAGCAGTGCAAAAGTGTTCCCTTTCTCCACATTCACGCCAACATCTCTGGTTTTGGGATTTTGTGATATAGGCTAGTCTCACTGGAGTTAGATGATATCTCAAGGTATTTTTTATTTGCATTTCTCTGATGATGAAAGATGATGAGCATTTTTTCATATGTCTGAAGGCCGTGCGCTTGTCTTCTTCAGAGAAGTTTCTCTTCAAGTCCCTTGCCCAGCCTGCGATGGGATTCCTTGTTCTTTTCTTGCTAATGTGTTTGAGTTCTCTGTGGATTCTATTAAACCTTTTATTATTATTTTATTATTAAACCTTTGTCGGAGACATAACCTGCAAATATCTTCTCCCATTATGAGGGCTGTTTGTTTGCTCTACTTACTATTAGAGGACAATTTAAGCCGTTCACATTAATTGGGAATATTGATAAGCCCAGTAGAATTTTGGGCATCGAGTTTTTCAAAAGTCCATTTTTAATCCTTTTGCCACTGTGGAAGTTGTAATTTGATCAAAAGTTTCTGATCATTATGGGGGATAGGTCTGAGAATATCCTGGAGAGCTGGTTTAGTTATGGCAAATTTCTTCAACATGGGAATGTTATTAAAGTATTTAATTACTCCATCATCAATGAAACTCAGTTTCACTGGATACAGGATCCTGGGTTGAAAGTTTTTTTAGGAGATTAAAAGTCTATGACCACCCTCTTCTAGCTTCAGCAGAAAAGTTTCAGCAGAATGATCTGAAGTCATTCTAATATTCTTCCCCTTGTAGGTTATGGTTTTCTTAGGTCTGGATGCTTTCAGAATTTTCTCCTTTATATTAACTTTAGTGAAGTTAATTATGATGTGCCTAGGGTATGTCTCATTCAGGTTGTCGTGCTGGAGTTCTGAAACTGTCTGCTATCTGAATTTCAGTATCTCTTGGCATATTTGGAAAGTTCTCTTTCATAATTTCATGAAGAAGAGCTGCTGTGCCTTGCGAACCCACTTCGTCACCTTCAGGGAGTCCTATGAGGTGAATATTAGTTTTCTTTGAATTATCCCACAGCTCTCTGAGAGAATGATCCAATTTTTCTCTCCATTTTTCTTCCTCTTTGAGAGTTTGGGAGCATTCAAAGGCTTTGTCTTCAATGTCCGAAATCATTTCTTCTGCTTGCTCCACTCTGTTACTGAGGGATTTTACTGTATTTTTCAGATCTTTGAGGGCTAAAAATTCTTGTCTCAATGTGTCAGGAGCTTTGGTGATTTTGTCTTTGAATTTATTGAATTCTTGAGACAACTTTTGAAATGCACCTTGAATTTCTACTCCCAACTTTTCCTCTATTCTATTAATCTTGTTTGCCATCCAAATTCTTAATTGTATTTCTGACATCTCAGCCATCTGTTTATGAATATGATCTTCAGTTGTGTCTGCCATATCTCTTCTTGGGGGGGGTTGATCTACTCTGGTTATTCATGTTACCAGAGTTTTTCCGTTGATTCTGCCCCATAATTATTTTACACCATTTGGCTAGATGAGCAAATAAAGATAATTTGGGTTGGGGGCTCCAGGAGTGTGATTAACCAGCCCTTTGCTCAAAGCCTGGGACTTGTGTCTATCCCTTTTTCCCTAGAGCTTTGCTGAGGACCCGTACAGTGTTACAGACTGAGAAATTGGGGACCTGCATGGTGTGGTGGAGCTAAGTGGCTCTGTCTTATTTTCAGCTGGTCGCTATTCTATCCTAGTGAATCAGTTACTCTAGGTTGAAGTCTCAGCTGTGGAAAAATACCAACAATGAAGTCACCCCACCCCCCACAGGTAACAATTGGAAAAGGAAAATCAAACCTTTCCACAACCATACACCCAGGGTACCACTTCGATAGTCCTCAGGTGATTGGCCCAGTTCAAGTGGTCCAAATCAATTATCTCAGTCAGCACCAGTCTCAGGTGGGAGAGTTCAAACGGTCTCTGGCAACTAGATACTAGGGGTCTGCTGGCAGCTCAAGTATGACTCTCTCTGGTGCTTCATGAGGTCAGAAGGACCAAGGACCCACCCAGCAAATAAATTAGTCTGGGAAGGTTGATGCCTCCTTCCCAACCTTGTACCTCTGTCACACCTGTCACTGTTAACCCCACAGAGCTATGACCCAGTTCCCTCCAATGAGCAGATGCTACAGGGGTTTGCACCTGCCTGAGTCACAGGTCTATGTCTCTGCCATTATCCAGCAGGGGGATGTGAGGCCTGACAACCTTGTGTGCTTAATGGAGGCTAGGGTGGTTCACTCAGTTCTAGCCCCACCCCTGATTGATGTTGTTAACAGAAGAGAACACCTTTGCAGAATTTTTTTCTGTCCTGGCTATATTCCCCTGCAGATCACATGCTGTTTGAGTTCACAGAAACTGCAACTCAGTCCCAGTCTGTGCCACTGCCCGGTCTTGGCTGCAGTTCATATTGTGGCCACATGGTTACCTGTCAGTTCCAGCCTCTGCCTACCCACCTTTGCCTCAACTAAGATCCCCTGAGGGCTGGGTGCATCTTAGGCTCAGTGAAGTGGTCCTCTGGGACAGCCATGCCCTGGGAGTTGCTGTCTCTGCACGCGCATATTCTAGTCCCCACACTCCCCAGGCCGATACCACTTTAGGCAAACCCTTTACTCATGGGGCCTGCATTTCTGTCCCAGATCTGTTCCACCAGTGGCTGCCACCAGAGAAGATGCCTGGCCTCCTCTGGTTGCCCAGAGAGACAGGGGGTGTGACTCCAGAATATCCAGGGGTGTGAGCCCTATTGTTGCCGCTGAAGCTGCTGCTCTGTGCCTCCAGGCACTGCCACTCCTGTATGATTCCCTCTCAGATGAACATCCTCTCTTTACTCCCATGCTGCAGAATCAGCACTGACTAGCAGCAGTCCATGCTCTGTTCATACCTCTCAAGAAAATACCCAAGAACATGGACTCCATGGGGGACAGGCTTTCAGACCTCAGGGTGAGAGTAGAGGGGAGTGCTGGGAGTTCAGAATTGCAGGTAGAGAATATATACAGTTTTATACAGTTTTATGCCTGGAAGGAGAGTGCCATGGCACCCTAGTAAGGGGAGGAGGCCCGGTTTTTAGAGAGTCTCTCTTGTGGGATAAAGTGGGAGGACTTTTGAACTCTGCTCACTTGTTTGTATGGAGCACTGTGAGCCATTCTCATGGGGGAGGGGACTCCCATCCACTTGGTGATGAATTTTATACCTTTTGCTTGTATCCTTGGGGTCACAGCTTGCCTCACCAGAGTTGATGTGCATTCTTCAACCTTCTCTTTTGGCTCAGCTCCAATCCACTGGCTTACTTGCTAAACTTCTGTTCTTTAACTCTTCTTCTGGAAAGGAGCCTCTGTGGAAAGCTGGCTCCAGTCAGCCATCTTGCCTCCACCTTCAATGTATGACTTTTTTGATGATAAGCTGAAATCTATTGCCTAGGATTTCATTGAGAATTTTTGCATCTATATTCATTAGTGAAATTGGTCTGAACTTCTCCTTTTTAGTTGGATCTTTTCCTTGTTTTGGTATCGGGGTGATGTTTACTTCATAGAACATGTAGGGGAAGATTACTTCCTCCTCGATTTTTTGGAATAATTTATGCAGTATGGGAATAAGCTCTTCTTTGAAGGTTTGTTAGAATTCTGGTGTGAAGCCATCTGGACAAGGGCATTTTTTATTGGAAGATTTTTTATTGTTTCTTTTATCTCAGTGCTTGAAATTGGTCTGTTCAGGAGATCTATTTCTTCCTGACTAAGTCTAGGGAGAGGGTGTGATTCCAAATATGGATCCATTTCCTTCACATTATCAAGTTTCTTGTAGTATTCAGAGATGATCTTTTGTATCTCTGTGACATCAGTTGTTTTTCCCCTTTATCACGTCTAATTGAGGTTACTAGAGACTTTACTTTTCTATTTCTATTTAGTCTGGCCAAAGGTTTATCTATTTTATTTATTTTTTCAAAACACCAACTCCTTGGGTGATGCCTGTGTCTCAGTCAGTAAGGCACCAGCCCATATACTGAGGGTGGCAGGTTCAAACCCAGCCCCAGCCAAATTGCAACCAAAAAATAGCTGGGCGTTGTGGCGGGTGCCTGTAGTCCCAGCTACTCGGGAGGCTGAGGCAAGAGAATTTCCTAAGCCCGGGAGTTGGACATTGCTGTGAGCTGTGTGTCACCATGGCACACTACCAAGGGCCATAAAGTGAGACTGTCTCTGTACAAAAAAAAAAAAACAAAAAAAACTCCTTGTTTAATTAATTTTCTGAATGATTCTTTGTTTTCAATTTCATTAATCTCTAATTTAATTTTGGATATTTCTTTTCTTCTGCTGGGTTTTGGCTTAGATTGTTCTCCTTTTTCCAATTCCATAAGATGGCTTGTAAGTTTGTTGATGCACTCTCTTTCTTTTTTTCAAATGTAGGCATCTAAAGCAATAATTTTTCCTCTCAGAACTGCTTTTGCAGTATCCCACAAGTTTTGGTAGCTTGTGTCTTCATTGTTGGTATGCTCAAGGAATTTAATGATGTCCTCTTTTATTTCTTCCTGCACTTAACTGTCATTCTACAGAAGGCTGTTTAATTTCCAGGCCTTTGTGTAGGGTTGAATGTTTTGTTAGAGTTGAGTTCCACCTTTAGTGCCTTGGGGTCTGAGAAGGTACAAGGTAAATTTTCAATTATTTTAATTCTGTTGAGGTTTGTTTTGTGGCCTAGAATATGATTAATTTTGGAGAATGTTCTATAGGGTGATGAGAAGAATGTATATTCTTTACCTTTGAGATGAAGTGTTCTATATGCATCTATCAAGCACAGTTGTTCTAGAGTCTCTTTTAAGTCCCTTACATTCTTGTTTAATTTCTGTTTACAGGATCTGTCCAGCTCTGTAAGAGGAGTGCTAAAGTCCTCTGTTATTATGGTGTTATAGGATATTATATTGTTCAGACTGAGTAAGGTCTATTTCAAGAATCCAAGAGCATATAAGTTAGGTGCATAAATATTTAGAATTGAAACATCTTCTTGTTGTATTTTTCCCTTGACCAATATAAAGTGACCATCTTTGTCTTTTTTGACTTTAGAAGCTTTAAATCCATATGTATCTGAAAATAAGATTGCAACTCCTCTTTTCTTCCAAATTCCGTTTGCCTAAAAAATTGTCTTCCAACGCTTACCTCAGAGTTTTAATTTGTCTTTTGAAGCTAGGTGTGTTTCCTGCAGACAGCAAATGGATGACTTGTGCTTTTTAATCCAGTCAGCCAATCTGTGCCTCTTAAGTGGGGAATTAAAGCCATTAACCTTTATTGAGATAATTGATAAGTGTTCTATTCATCTTATTTTGTGAGAGTCCATTTCTTAGTTTTATCTTTTGCATCAGTGTGGAAATTTGGCTCTGTCCTTTAATTTCTGAGTTCTTACTTTGCTGTTGATCCATTGTGAGGGTTGGCGTGTAGAACAGATTGAAGTATTTCCTGTAGAACTGGTCTTGTTGTAAGGAATTTCCTTAATGTTTCTTATCAGTAAATGATTTCATTTCTCTGTCAATTTTCAAGCTAAGCTTAGCAGGATATAGAATTCTGGGCTGGAAATTGTTCTGTTTAAGTAGATTAAATGTAGATGACCATTGTTTTCTTGCTTGAAAAGCTTCATAGAGAAGTCTGCAGCCACTCTGACAGATTTGCCCCTGTAGGTCAACTGGTGCTTACTCCTGGCAGCTTGAAAAATCTTTTCTTTTGTCTTGACTTTGGACAGGTTCAACACAATGTGTCTTGGAGAAGCTCAGTTAGAGTTGAGGTAACCTGGGGACCGATATCCTTCTGAAAGGAGTGTGTCAGAATCTTTGGTGATATTTGGAAATTTTTTATTTATAATATTCTCTAGTTTTGGCTTCCATTCCCCTGGGGCTTTCTTCTTCCCCTTCTGGGATACCTTTAACTCATATGTTTGAATGCTTCATAAAGTTCCATAATTCTCTCAGTGAACAGTCTGCTTTCTTTCTCTTCTTTTCTGCCTCTTTAACTATCTGGGTTATCTCAAGAGCTTTATCCTCTACCTCTAAGATTCTTTCTTCTGCATAGTCTAATCTGTTATTGATACTTTCTATTGCATCTTTAAGTTACTTAATTGACTGCTTCAGTTCCTTCAGCTCTGCAATATCCTTTCTATATTCTTCATATCATTCATCTCTTATTTGATTATGTTTTGGGATTTCCTTTTGGTTTTTTTCCACTTTATCAGCAGTTTCCTTCATTGTTTCCATCATTTCCTTCATTGTTTTCATCATCTGTATTCTAAATTTCCTTTCTGTCATTTCTAGCATTTCTTTATAGGTGGAATCCTCTGTAGTACCTACCTCATGATCCCTTGCAGGAATTGCTCTGGACTGGTTTTTCATGTTGCCAGAATTTTTCTGCTGATTCTTCCTCATGAGTGTTTTCTTTTACCTGTTTCTTTGCCCTAATTTTCCTTTCACTTCCTCTTCCTTTTTAAGTTACCATTTCTTTGGCCTAGAGTTTTTTTGTTTTGTTTTGTTTTGTATTGTTTTGTTCTGTTTTGTTTGTTTGCAGTTTTCAGCTTGGACTGGGTTTGAACATGCCACCTCTGGTAATATGGGGCTGGCACCCTACTCCTTTGAGCCACAGGTACCACCCTTGCTTAGGGTCTTGATGCACCCTTGCTTAGGGTCTTGATGCACCCTTGCTTAGGGTCTTGATGAGTACTTTTGGTACAGGACCAGAAGGATGAGAAGACTGAAAAGCAAGAAGGGGAAAAGGATTTAAAAAAAAAAAAAAAGAAAGAAAGAAAAGAAAAGAAAAGAAAAGAAAAAAGAGAAAAGAGAAAGGGTGAGTAAAAGGGAATATTTGGCAAAAAGAAGAGAGGCACAGAAAAAGGGAGACAGGAGCAATATAGGTGTACATTAGGGTACTTTGACCCAGCCTTAAAATCCCCAACCTCTGGGAGTGCCAGGTTGGGTGGTTCCCTTAAGGTCAGCAGCTCTTTGCCAGCCTGTTCAGACACAGCACCCCACCTCCACCAAGTAGAGAGGAAAGACAAAAATGTGATAAATCAAACCAAAACAAGCAAACAAAAAACTATGGGATGAAACTGGGGAGAAAACCAAATAATAAGGGAAGAAACACTAGCAAAAATGAAATTCTAATTATTAAAGAAGGCAACAATGGAAAATTACATTGAAACTAGAGAAATGAAGAAAGAAAAGAAAGGGGGGAAAAAAGAAAAATCTAGAGTGAAAATGTTGAAATTTTTAAAAATAAAGAGAAAAAAAAAAAAAAAAACCAAAGGCCCAAACAAAGCAAAGCAGTATATATACTATATATACTTGCTAAATATTGTCTGGGCAACAGGTGATCTTTTGATGTGTGAGATGTTAATCACAATGCTGATGCAGCTATACAAGATGGAGACTGGAGGCCTCTGCTGATTTCTCAAACCCCACAGGGTGCATACCCTAAATGTCTCCTCAGCCCGCTTAAAAGGCAATTTGAACTGCTAACCTTGGCTAAGCAGAAGCTTTCCCAAGAAAGCACTTGTCACTGGGATCACTCCTGAAGTGGCTATCCACTTACCCAGTGTGCCAAAACTGGTCTCAGTCTATACCCCCGAAGGCCAAGGCTGTAAGGTGTCTCAGTCCCCACCTTTAGGCTGCTCAGTCACTAGATTACTTGTCCACTGGATCCTCGCTCTGTGACCCTGAGGGCAGAGTTTTCCAGGGCAGTTCTCCCACAATGACTCCGCCTGGCCCACAGCCAAAAACTATTAGCTCCATCCAGCTCAGCAGTGCATTCTGGGGCCCTAGATAACACTTAAAGTCCTCTGCACTCTCACCCAGGTTCTCCCAAGGTAGTTCAAATGAGTACCAAGTCCAAAAAACCAAAACAGCTCACAGGTAAGGCCTTTCCAGCTTGCAGTCTCAGTGCTGCTGTACTTACAGCTGCCAGTGGGATTAGAACAAACGAACACACGCAACCACTTGCCAGTTCTCCACTGCTTTTGTCCTCTTTGTGGGGTCCAGAAGTCTCTCACTGACTCCCTGTGTCCCCAAAGGGATGTTTCTGGGCAGATCCCACCAGCCAGAGATGCCTGGAGTCTTCTCTCCCCAGTCTCACCATGACCAGTTGCACCATCTTGCTCCTCCCTCCAAGTGCTGTGCTTCTGATAAGAAGTTTTGAAACATAAACATTTACAAGAGCCTTTAAAAATATCCTTAGTTTCGGCTCAGCACCTATAGCTCAGCAGGTAGTGTGCCAGCCACATACACCATAGCTGGTGGCTTCGAATCCAGCCTGGGCCAGCCAAGCAACAATGACAACCGCAACAGAAAAATAGCTGGGTCTGTGGCAGGATCCTGTAGTCCCAGCTACTTGGGAAGCTGAGGCACTTTTCAAAATTTCTATAATAAACATTTATTACTCTCAATTCAGTTATTTTTTAATATATTTAGATATTTTATTCTAAGGAAAAAAAATAAATTTTTTCTACTTTTTTTTTTTTTTTTGAGACTGACTCTCAGTTGGTCACCCTCAGTAGAGTGCTGTGGTGTCACAGCTCACAGCAACCTCCAACTCTTGGGCTCAAACTATCCTCTTGCCTCAGCTTTCCAAGCAGCTGGAACTACGGGTACCCACCACAATGCCTGGCTATTTTTAGAGCCGGGACGTCGATCTTGCTCAGGCTGGTCTCTAACTCTGAGCTCAGGCAATCCACCCACCTCAGCCTCCCAGAGTGCTGGGATTACAGGTGTGAGCCACTGCACCCAGGCAAAAGTGAACTTTCAATGGATGAAATTTTTATGGCAAATGCCTCATCAGACTACAAATGAATTAACAAATATTACAAACAAAAATAATTTAAATCCTCCCAAATTTTCTTCAAAACCATTTCATCATTGGGTAAGGAAATCCAGCTTCTAATTTCTAGCTTCTAATTTTCTAAAACCTCTCTGGGAAAACGCGGTAAGAGCCAAAAGCCACCATTTATTAATAGTTTCTGAATGTTTTCAGGATCTGCTTATCCCCAGAGGAGGGTGGTGGACAAAGGCACCAGGTAGGAAAGACACACACGCTGCAGCCATCCTGTCACGCATTTGTGTCCCGCCCAGTTCCCTTCCTTCTCCGTACTCCTCTTTCCCCCAGTGCTTCTGCTCCCTCTCTCAGCGTGAGTTTATAGAGCCACTGGATTGAATTAGGAGACAGGATTGAAATCCCAGTTGGCCATTCCTGAAACCAGGACCGCTATAAAGTGAAGGGGTGACACTCAGATAGGCTCTTCTGTGGCTAACGCTTGCTAAGGGGCAGAAATTCTGGCAGTGGGTAATTTGCATTCTGGTGGCAATGGAGACAGATCTTCCCAGACACAAAGCCATGATTTTTAAATGTTGAGGAATTAGGTAAGATCATACATGCTGTGAACGTGTACATAAATATATGTACACAAGGGGACCATTTAGTGATTTACAAATCATGTCACCCATGAATTATACGTGATGAAATGGCTTCCTGTTGACTCAAGATTTAACATCGCTCCCAGAAAAGCCTACGTTCATCCCTAGGAATAACTTCTGTGGACAGTGGCCAAGGGCTTCTCATTTGCCACTCCACTGGCACAGTCAGGCGTCTACCCGTGAGATCACTAATGACTCCAGGAGCACTGCTGATGATACATGGAATGAATTAAACCCCTGAGGAGGGCCTTGCGGTGCAGCTAAGAGAAATTAAACCTTCAAGGACATGCCGAGGCAAACTTACTTTCACAAATGAATGCAGAACAGCGTTATCTTTGTGGTGATTAAAATAGCACTGAATAAATTAAAGCAATGTTCATAAATCCAATGAGCTGCTTTAGGATTTGATGATGACGTTTGGTAAGCAGAGACTGCATTTGATTTAACGCATCACCCGTCAGGATGGAGTCTGTGCCGTAGATATGAATCTTTACCCACAAAGTCAGGTGTACAAGAAATACGCACTTTGCACCCAAGAGGCGAGTAAGTCTGCCTTCCCTTGTGAATCAGGAAACACAAAAGCACGGGTAAATAGTTCAGCAAGTTACGCTCTGCATTTGCCCTTCCAAGTCCAAAGGGCCCTGTCAGCCCCTCTTGCAGGGCAGGATCTTAAGAGAGGGAGAGACTGGGGCAGCCATGGGTCATGCCCATACCTGTTTAGTGAAGGGAGTTTTAGCAAAACAGTATTTGGGATAATAACATTTTACACAAAACTCCAAGAGTTTTCAGCAAATATTTATGAGCACTTACTGTATGCTGCACCTGGAGGTGCTGAGTAACGCTGGTGAGCAAGTCAGGCCTGTCCCTCCCTTAAGAGAGTGGATGGGCCAGAAGACAGACGATACTTAATTTCAAATTGTGCTAAGTGCTGGGGCAAGAGGAGAGAGGGAGAAATGGCAGGGGACGGTCATTTTTCAAGGAGTATTCAGTGAAGGCCGCCTCAAGGGGGAGACATTCAGGACAGACATGAAGTGGGGAGAAAGCATGAAGGAAACAGCATTCAAGAGCAGGGAACGGTACAGAGCCTGGCCAAGTGCGAGGGTGCTAGAGCAGCCCAGACAGACTGGTGCAGATGAGGGAGTCGGCCCAGACTGGGACACACAGGGACCCAGCCTGTCGCTGGGCCTCGGAGGCTAGAAGATGAGATCCTACCCAGAGGGAACCAGCAGCCATGGGCGAGCTTTCACCACAGTGCCCTGGGCTGTGAGAAGCTGTCTCTGATGGGCAGCAGATTAAAGAGGGACAGGAAGGCCGCAGGGAGACTGGTGCAGAGACAGTGGGGCAGTCAGGATATGGTCTGGACATCACTGGCCAGGAAAGCCAAGTGATGATGGAGGAAGTGACCTGAGAGGAAAGTAACGGAAGAATGCCAGGGCCTGCCAGTCAAGTGGAGGCAAAAAAACGAGGACAGGGAGACAAACTGAGGCTCACCTGTTATATGCTTTACAAATGTCCACACGCCACAGCCAAGACCTGGGAACAGCCCAACAGCATAATCTGTGCTCACAGGTTAAGTATGGCAAGTTTATGACATGCAACACTGTTCAGCAATGAAAACGGGTGCCCTGCCGTGCACTCAGCACCGTAATGATCTCAATACACAACGGAGCACACGTTTGTGCTTCCACGTTTGTGAAGTTCCCGAACAGGCAAAACTAACGTATGGTGTAGATGTCAGACACATGGTGGTGCCGTGGGCAGGATGGATGAGAAAGGGCTGGCAGATTTCCCTGGAAGGATGGGACCTGTCTGTGTGTGATGTGTGCATTTCAATCTGACAGACACACATGTTTAATATATGTGGTCAGCACTGTAAATTATACCTCCATACAGAACAACAAAAGACAAATGTTTACGCATTCAAAATAAGAAAGTAAAACTCGAACTGCTACAACTATTATCATTTCTTCTACTTAGCAACTGGATCTGAGTGTCAGACATAAACTAATGAATGTGGGGAAACCTATCTTTTATACCCTCCATCTCACTTGTTTCTTAAGGTATGCAGCGCTGGTCTTTCCTCTAAATTTAGCAAGGCTCAGAGATGGTGGACGTGCTGGTCAGGACAGTAGGACCTGCTTGTACCTGGCCCATGTGTACTAATCTACACCCATTAGATGCACTAGGGATTAAGGTGAGGAAGGGAGTAGATTCACGCACGGAGTGAAGGAGCCTAGGTTAGAGGCGGTGCAGGGAAGGCACAGTGAGTCCCTCCTGATCACTTTGAAGGCTCAGCACAGCCTGTTGCTTTTGATTTCCCAGGACTATCTGGCATAACACTCCAGACTGCCTGTCGCTCCTTCCTCTTGCCCGGTTGGTAAAAGATGGACGTGGATAATCCTGACCAGCAGGGCAAGTTGAGGGCAGGGCCCAGACTTTCCAGAGGGCAGGGCTGTTGGGGGACATTTCCAGCAGCATGGGGCAGGGAGGCGCCACCCAGAGCCCAAGACATGGGCACCTCCAGTGGCAGAAACTAGTGGCTATTCAGATTGTAACTTCATTCTGTCACCCTGGAATATTCAGTGAGGACTCCTCCAGGGTTATGATGTGGTCTCTCTCAGCCCTGCAGATGTAAGATGTGTGTGTAACACCTGGATTTCAGGGGTTCCTGGGGGAGCAGCAGCCCCAGACCCTCAGGCTCAGAGACCTCAGCTGAGGAAGCTGCCAGCCCCAGTAGGTCCCTCAAAGTCCTGCCCAACTTGCTCCAGCCAGAAGACCCTGCCTGACCCCAGGGGCATATCCGAGCTCCTGCTCCCCAAGAGGAGAACAGCTGAAACTACTCACACAGACCCCTCTCCACATTCATAAAGGATCACTCAAGGGAATGACGGGGCTTCCCACTAACCTGCCCCCGCGGAGCCACTGGGACCTGCTGAGTGTACACTTGCGTGTGAATTATGTCAAAGGAGTTCAAGTTTGTTCTTCTAATCCGCACAGCACTAGGACACTCTGAGGTGACAAAGGGCCCTCAGCCCGTGCTGTTGATGCCCTCAGCCCAGTCTTCTGTATGGGCTGCCACGTCCTACTGCAGAGACACGCAGCGTTGGGCTGGCAGGCCTTCGGTGGCCACAGCCAGTGCAGGCCAGAAGTGCTGGACTATTAATGCACCCAGGAGCAGCCTTCAAGCAGTGAGTAATGGGAGCTGGTGGATAAGCACCTCAAATCCCCGCCCTGCTCCTGGGGAAGACATCTCTGAGGTACATCTGCCCGCTTGCCCAGAGATCCCCCAGGCCTGAGCCCCGGTGGCCCATGACATAAGCTATTCACTGTCACGACTGCCTCGCTTCCCCCCTCCCCTGCTCAGGCTCCCTGGGACTGCTGCCCAAATAAATGACAGCATTGAGACACTTGTCTCGGAGTCCACTTCTTGGGAGTCCAAGCTTAAATTTTCCAAATTTGCTACAATTCCAAAGACAATCTTTCATTTTTCTAAACACGATGGCATGCCATTTACATAAATAATTCAGTGAAACTATTAAAGAAAGCAAGGAAGAGGCAAATGAAGGTGGGAAATAGCTCCATGTAGGCCCAGAGCACAAAGGCTGACCCTGGGCGAACCACAAACCTGGAACTGAGCGTCACACACAGACAAATGCTGTTGTGAGACTCCTGGTAACCACAGAAAACGTTTTTTTTTAATCTGGTAGCTCAGAAAAAACATTTTTTCTGCCAGAGACTCCCACAAGGAGTTCGTCTTGCAGTGTCCCCACCAAAGGGTCTCTGTGTGAAAGGTACACGGTGTCTTCACCAACACCAAGGAACAGGGAACCCAGCTCGGTGCAGCTGTGCCCACCAGCGTCCACAACAAAACCACATCAAAATGCCATGCGGTGCTCACGGCAGCCAAAGCCGGGGCGTGTCTCAAAACACCGTTGCCTGCTGGATGGCCTGATTTGGGGTGGAGCAGTGGTTTCTAAACTGGGTTCCATTTGGCCACTCAGGGAGATGGTGGTGGATGGCGAGTCTAACATGCAAGGCCCTTTCTCCCAGAAACTCTGCCTAAATCTTTTTGTATATGAGGTTGGATATAACATCTTTATTTGAAGAAAGGATCATGTCAAACCAGTTTGATGAAAATATTCCAAATTGTATATATAACCAGTTCATTGTACCCCATGATTGCATTAATGTACACAGGTATGATTTAATTTGAAAGAAAGGAGAGAGAGAGAGAGAGAGAGGAGAGAGGAGAGAAGGAAAGAAAGAAAGAAAGAAAGAAAGAAAGAAAGAAAGAAAGAAAGAAAGAAAGAAAGAAAGAAAGAAAGAATTGTTAAAATACAGATTGCTGGGCCCCACACCCCATTTCT
>CAUYPK010170057.1:0-26074 GCA_963574355.1 Loris lydekkerianus
CAGCTACTCGGGAGGCTGAGGCAAGAGAATCACTTAAGCCCAGGAGCTGGAGGTTGCTGTGAGCTGTGTGATGCCACGGCACTCTACCAAAGGGCCATAAAGTGAGACTCTGTCTCTATAAAAAAAAAAAAAAAAAAAAAACCCTATCGCATAATCTTGAGGTATATAGAAATTAGCCTTTGAAATTAGATGTATCTAAAGTCACTTCTTCCCTTCCTCTCTGGTTTATACGCTCATACGCCCTGTCATGACCCTGCTTCCTTTGTAATTCTTATCTCAATCTATAGTTTTTGTTCGTTTACCGTTTGTCTCCCTGGATAGAATATGAGGTTCATGAGGGCAAAGGAGCCCTCCACGTCCGTCCTAGTTTTTGCAGAGCTGAGCACGGTGCCTAATACACATTCATCACTTAGTAAATATGTGTTGTCCACACCTCAATGCATAAACTCAATTATACAATAAGTAGCACACTCTCTGTTTACTTTAAATTTCTAAAATTTTATCTAAACCATGATTGGAACCCCTTCCTCTCATTAGGCGGCATCAGAATCCAGGGGCTTAGACAAAGTCATTTAAAAACCTTTGCTTACAGCGCTTTTACTTTTCAGAGTTCCATCCTATATTCTATTAAACATATTAAAACAAAGCACATTATTCATACTTTTTTGCTGTAAGAATTTTAAAAGGATTATCATAACTCATATAGATTTTGAATTTTATGATTAAGTTATTAATTTTGTTCTTGAGGTTTAAATATTACTTATAGTTGACAAAGAGCTACGTTTTATAGATGTTTAAACATTTATTAATTTTGATTAATTTTGCCACTTTCTTTCTATACCTTGGAGCCAATACATTTCTTCTCCTATGTCTCTCCCCTTCTTTTTTATTTTGAGATGGAGTCTCACTTATGTTGCCCTTGGTAGAGTGCCGTGGTGTTGCAGCTCACGGCAACCTCAAACTCCTGTGCTTAAGCGATTCTCTTGCCTCAGCCTCCCAAGTAGCTGGGACTACAGAACTATAGACCCCCACCACAAGGTCCAGCTATTTTCTTATTCTTGTAGTTGTTTAGCTGTTGTTTTAGCTGGCTGGGTTTGAACCCACCACCTTCAGTGTATGTGGCTGGTGCTGTAACCACTGTGCTACGAGCGCCGAGCCTCTCTCCCCTTCCTCTCTCTCTCTCTCTCTTTTTTTCCCCTTTTTCTTCTTGTTCTCAAAGCTTTCCTCTCTTTCTTTCTCCTTCTGGGATATCTCTCAGTATCTTTTGAGCTTTTCAAAAGGCAGGAAAAACCACTGACTTCAATCTAGTTCTACTTTCTGTATGGCAAAAATTGTGGATGAAGAAAATACAAAATGGTCTATTCATTTGGGGGAAGTGAATTATACTATAATACATTGTTCTTCCACAAAGGAATGGAGAATGGATTCAAAACCTACCTCTGCCTTTCACTAGTGCTGTGATAGTGGACACTTAAACTAACATCTCAAAGCGCCTGGTTCCTCATCTATAAAATGGAGATAACCTTTTGGGGAGGCTGGGAGAATTTAATTAAGAGGATAATATGATGGAAGACATTGCGGCTGGGACATCTGAGACGCATATAAATGTTCATTCTCATTCCCTGCGTTTGCATTTCCAACAGAGAAAACCATCACTGTACCGACAGAAGCCATCGTTGCTGCATGTGTTGTGGTCTTTCTAACGTTGTGCTTTGGAGTGATTGCAAGAAGAAAAAGAATAATGAAGGTATCTAAACATTCTAAGCTATTTGGGTAAAAACTCTGCTAACTAAAGGCAGAAAACAGGCTACGTGAGTGACTTGGATTAGGAACCATTCTCGGGCAAAGTGGAATGTGGCCTTTCTACTGTGAGATCTAAAATAAACTTGCTAAAAAAAAAATAATAATAAATAAATAAAATAAAATAAACTTGCTCAAGGGGATTCCAATTGTATGTATATTATGAAGAGAGCTTTACCAAGAATAGAAGTGCATATAATCAAGGCCTAAAGGAAAGTAGCTGTGGTGTTAGGGGTAGGGGACTTGGGGCTGATTTTTCCTCCTTTTTAAATTTCCCTTCATTGTTAAGCGGTGCTGCCTGTGGTATAATAACCAAACAAGGAGAGAACATCTGGTCTGGGGATACAGAGATCTGCATTAAAAAGATGCCATTTGCTGCTCTGGAGTTGAGTCAGCAGTGGGCTGGTTTATATTGTTGAGTAGTTAACTTCATTGGCTAGTATGATTCAGAGGACGTGCATGCATACGTTAATGCTGTGCGTCTGACTCGTCATTTAATCCAGTGCAAAAGGAGGCCAAATAGGCAGAACGACTTTAAGGAAGGGCCAATATGCCGTAGGCAGAGTTCATCATTCAGCAAGGGCATTCTCCTTGAAACACATAATGACTGGGCAATGATGTCTCCCAAGAAGAAATTCACCTCACTCCCTATTACAATCCAACTAAATTTTTCCTATATGTAAAAAAGTGTCAGTGTGGTGGTGTGCACCTGTAGTCCCAGCTACTTAAGAAGCTGAAGCAGAAGGATCTAGGAGTTTGAGACTAGCCCAGACAAATACTGAGACTTCAACTCTAAACATAAAGAAAAGAAAAAAATACTCAGCAATGTAAGAATCCTGAAAGCATCCTGATTAAGAGTTACATCTTCTCCAAGTTCAATAAAAACTATTAATGTGGCAAAAAAAAAAAAAAAAATGAGAACTGAGCCAGTGCAGAGGTGGGTGTCTTTCCATGGCACCTAACCCTGGGCCACTTGGATGAGTTTATCCACAGGCCTTAGAAAAGCAGGCAAGGTTTTCTTCCAGCCTGGCATGGGAGGTGGTCCTGGGTTGCCAGGTCTACCTGCTCTTCCAGGGCCAGGGCAACAACCCGGGGGAGTGGTGACTGGGTCTTCAAAGTTGTCTATGTCTTCCCAAGAACAGCACAAAATGAACAAGATTGTGCAGAAAGTCCAGGGATCAGTGTTATTTGAGGATGTGGCTGTGGGCTTCACCCAGGAGGAGCGGCAGCACCGGGACCCTAGTCACAGGTCTCTGCATAGGGACGTGATGCTGGAGAACTCCAGCAACCTGGTCTCAGAAGAGTACTGTGTTACTAAACCAGAGGTGATCTTCAGGCTGGAACAGGAGAGGAACCGTGGGTATGGAGGAAGAGTCCCCACGTGGCAGCCACCCAGGCTGTCCCTGGCGCTGGCACTTTCCCAGACTTCCCTTGTTTTGGATGACCTTGACAGCTTGCAACAGTCCTGGTGAGACATTTGGAAAGCTGATCCCCTAAAAGAGAGGAACCGAGGAAACAAACCTACACGTTTGTGAGAAGTTGTATTCGTGAATAACAAAATGCTAAATAAGGTACAAGGTCATGTAATAGGAAAACCATTTAACTTGGACAAAAATTATTTTCCTTCAGAAAAATATTCTGCCCGTGTAACTCTTTTGGAATGAGTTTCAACAATGTATCAGAACTGGTTGTCCTTAAGAACAACTATTTAGGAAAAAGGCCTAATGAATATAATGCCTGTAGAAATTGCTACCCAGGGTTAGGCATGAGAAAACTCATACTAAAAAGAAAAGAGAATGTTTTAGCAATAAAAAAAGAGAGAGAGAAAAGCAAAGCAGGCAAACTCATTGCCCTTGTCGTATTTGCTTTCAGCTCTGCAAACGAGATGAAGACCCTCACAGTGGAACATCTCTGTAAGTACTCTAGGCTGCGGCCAGCAATTTCCCACAAACAGTTGGGGAGCAGTGGTGTGCGTTATAAAGCTCCTTCCAGGCAAATTCCTCCAGCCATGGGAAGTACTAGAGGTGAAGGGGTTCAGAGGAGAAAAGAAGGTAGAGGAAATTCTGCCTCCACTTTAGAGGAAGACAAGCTGGAAGGTTGATAACCCTTTTGGTCCCGAGCCTACTCTCTCTTTAAGCAAGTTTGGCCCATGCTTGTGTAACTGCTTTTTATTGCCACACAATGTAAATGACTGAAAGAACCTGCCCTGGGGGAAGCCACGGCTCCATTCTCCACAATAAATCAGGAGCCAAGTTCACCGTAAATACTGCCTTCTCTCTGGAGCTGCCTTTCCTCTACTGCCTCCAGCATAGGGGAAGTGGGCCGGAGGTAACAAGAAGAAAGGCATTCTCTCCCAGAGCCCCGATTTTGTTTTGATTTTTCTGCTTCAGTGCTATGATCATCATTATAATTAATTTTCTGGTTTATTTCAGATGAGAAAGCAGAGATGCCATCCAACGCAGGAAGAGTTTTGTATCAGGACCTCCTCAATTTCTGTAGTCCCATCTGTATTTACTGCTATTATTAAATTCACTCCTGTCAAATTGTCAGAGGTTATGAAGAAGTGTTTCATTAGTCCCTTAACAGTAGTTGTTGTGATTACTTTGAGATACGTATCGAACATTTTTGTGGAGAGAGCTGTTAAGAATGAAAAGTAAAATTTTTGTGAAGTCTTCTCCTGAAGTACATGTGAATTAACTGAGATTTCTTCCAAATAGATTGGGAATCATCCACTATTTAGTGTGCATTTTTCTACATTTGGGTCTCACAAATCAGTGCGGTATCAAAAAAAAAAAAAAAAAAATGGGAGAAGGACATACAGTGATCAAACTTTTAAGTTGCAAAGGAAGCTCATAAAACACATCAGTTACCATCTACTTCCACTGTCATTCCACAAAAGAAGTGTTGTAGAATTAAAAAAAGAAGGATATGATCTCAAAATGTGACACTCCTTTAAATGGAATAAATTTGGTATTATAAAACCAGCATATATAAAGACTCAGCATATGTCTTTATTTTTCTCATCTTATCACAGTTGACACAGTCACAAAGTTTGTGAGCTCTACCTGGTGAAGAATATGCAAAGAGCAGGGCCAGACCCTGGCCAGTGTATTCCCTACAAATATCCTTTGTCTTTTTTTACATTTCATTTGCATATATATTTTTTTTTTTCTTTTTTTTTTAGAGTCTGTGTCTCCCTCAGTAGAGTGCCATGGCATCACAGCTCACAGTAACCTCCAACTCTTGGGCTTAAGCAATTCTCTTGCCTCAGCTTCCCAAGTAGCTGGGACTACAGGTACCCACCACAATGCTCGGCTGTTTTTTTGTTGCAATTGTCATTGTTGCTTTAGCTGGCCCGGGCCAGGTTCAAACCCGCCAGCCTTGGTGTATGTGACTGGCACCCTACCCACTAAGCTACGGGCGCCACCCCATTTGCATATTTCTATCTGCATTAATTATGTGTCAGCCTGTGCTCTTTTTATATATCTCAAGTTTAAATTGCAGCTCTCTTATAATTTATCTTTGACATACCTCCCCTCCATTCCTTCCTCATTTTTTCTCCCCTAAGAGTCTGTGCTTCTCTTTCCCACACAAGTGAGGGGGCTTGTGAGGAGAGGCAGCCCTGGCCAGAATCACCTGTGACATCTCTTCTGTGCTCCTCCTCTATCTTAGAAAAAAATGTTTTTTAAAATCTAGTTTTGCAGTTAAATGTGTGACAGTGCAAGAGAGATCTGCTGTCAGACAGTTGCTAAAAAGCCCTTTATTAACACAGAAGCAAAAAGAAGAAATGAGCAAAACGTATAAAATCTCAACAGACTTGTTTCTAAAAAGAACAGACATAATCCTCCTGTTAGACTCTTCCTTGCTTCCTTGGAAACTTCAGCAGGAAATGGACAGAGAGAGAGATCGCTGAAGACGGTGGATTACATATTTCTCTGTCTTCTTGGAGGTCTGCAGCACAGTTTTATGGGGAAGCCTCCAGATCGTGTCTCTTACTTGAGATTTCTCAAAGTAGAATCTGGAAGCCCTGTGAAAATGAGAAAAAATAGTAGGACTGTGAAAAAAAAATCTGAAAGCTTGGATGATTGACTAGAAGCCATGAGACTGTAAGGAAAAAACATCTCTTAGGTAATGGGGGGTTGGGGTAGTTGAAAATGGAAAATGAAAAAAAAAAACCTTACATATCAACTTGGACTTGGAATCAGAAGACCTGAGTTCCAATCTTGACTCTGCTGCCTTTTCTGTCTTTTGAGCTTCAAGGAAATGAGGAAGTTGGGTTAGGAGCTCCTTAAGGTACACATTGGCTTGAAAATTCTATGATTCGCAAATATTCCCATATAGATCAATTAAATGCTGGAAGGAATTGGCAAGAAAGGCTGAATATAATCCCTTTGCCCCACCTAGTAAAATTATGAATCAGCTTTGTTCTAAGACATACTGGAGAAGTTTCAGGTCATTAGTAAAGAATTTCTTCACCCTTATAAACTATAGTGGCCTTGTACATTAGCACAGGAAACGAACATTAACTAGTTTTAACAGAGCACAGCAAAATCATAAATGGTTATTGTGTTTCATTTTGCCTCAAAGTGTAGAAAAAGCAGAGCCTAGATTAAAAATCATATCTATTATTAACACTAAAATCATAAGTGAGCCTGCCTTCAAACGACGTGAAATTCCAAGACTTAAAAGAGAGTCCCACCAGCTGTCACCAAATGTCTTCTCTACCTACAATGAGATACCTGAAATTTCAACTTTTATTCTTCTGGGTTTGACCCACAGGACAACAGATACCAGTGGAGAAATGACAGAATCAGTGGCTCCCTGCTCAACATTTCCACCCATAAGAATACCTTTTGCTACTATTTTTTCACCTTCTTGGGCTCCATTTTTCAAAGAACCAGTCTATCAAACAAACTATTAATAGTCTTCTGTTTTCCCAATTTAAAAATATCTCCCAGGGACACCTACTTGCCAGTCTGAGCTTCTTTTATGACAGTACAATTATCCAGTTGATATAATCCCACCTAAAAGCAAAGAAATCTAGTGTGCCAGCTAACCTGTGCAGTCTTTGAGAGGTTAACAATATAATCACTGCTATTAGGTTTTTTTAATCATTAAAAAAAGTTTACAGACCTCCTTTCCCACAAATTCTGCTCCTGTCATCGCTCTGTCATAACTACCCTCCTGAAACTATTGGACAAATTCTTACAGGTGTCAAGCGGGTCAATGAGTAAAGCAAGCTAGAGGTAAAGCAATAGGGAGTAGTGGAGACTGCGGTAAACAGAGAACACATCAATGTCTAAAAGAAGGCTGATAGTTACCATCATGGACAGATCTTCTAGTTCTTTCAGAGAAATCAGAAATCTGAATTTTTATGTGTATTTCCCCTGATTTGAAAATGTTTTGTCTAGGCAAAGAAGAATCTCCTTACCCCAATATATGTCATTCTCTGGCAGGCAGGTTATAACTGAGTGTTGACTTGGGCTTTCATTGTCTCATTGAAAGTTTTATAAAACAGCTCTTATAATTAGCACTCATAGCTTTCTGTGACCCAGGGATCAGGTACAATCATGAAGAACTAAGTAAGAGGACAGTTGGATATATTGGGCTGAGGACTTTTCCTGCATTATTTGGTCCTGTGAACAACCGTATGAAGTAGTCAAGATTGTTCCAACATGGAAGATGAGGATGCCTGGGCTCAGAATGCTTACCTAACATATATAGAGAGACAGAGCCAAGATTCACACCCATGTTGATCCAAACTCTGGAGATTGGAGAAGGAGAAAAGATATCACAGAAGGGGCAAAGGTTAAATAATAAAAACGCCACCTCTTTCATAATATGCTAAGAGTGATGTTGGTGTCGATCCTACCTCTAATGACCCATAGAGAATTTATTTTAGTAAATGAAGGGAATTTACAATAATCTTAGTTATTGAGTGCCTTTTGAAAATGTTACAACATTCTTCGAGATAATTTGCAATATCCTGAAGTGTTGCAGGGCTGGAGCTGAAAATTGTTGCCCTAAATATTTGCTTGTCTTTATGGTGACCAAGTATTATTCTTTGTCAAAGGGTTTGCATAAGTCATTTCTTATCTGTGCAACAACCCCTGAAAGCTAAATGTTGGAATCTTCATTTCATAGGTAAAGAAATGAAGGATTAGGAAATCACACAGATGGAATGAGTTGGAGTGGAAATTCAAGCCCAGGGAAACCTGTCCCCACAATCTATGCTCTTCCTCTGCACTGCATGGTCCTGAGGCAAAGCAGTGAGGATAGAGGTACTTGAACATGGCTGAGAGCATCTTCCTGCTTTACGGGTAGGGGGTTGGAGCAGAGATATTTATCCTTCACTGAATATCCCTGTGCCCTTTACATTTCCCTGCCCCTTTGCCATTAGATAGTCTGTAAGACTAGTTCTAGTTGAAAGGCTACGAATAGAATTATGGCATCGCTTCTGGGCAAAGCAAGGTTCTTTGGGTTCTTTCTTCCCCTGATGTGGCAACGTGGAGAGATATCAGAACATCTCTCCTGGGGTTCTATGTCTAGAAATAGACTCATGTCAAATCACCAGATTTTAGGGTTAATTTGTCACTGCAGGTTAGCTTAGTCTATTCTGACTAATTGAGGTATTTTCATTACAATGAGAACATGGGAGAGGGCCAAGCAGGATGGCTCAGCCTGTAATCCTAGCACTCTGGGAAGCCAAGGTAAGTGGATTGCTTGAGCTCAGGAATTTGAGATCAGCCTGAGCAAGAGCAAGACCCCCTTCTCTAAAAATTGCCAGGCATTGTGGTGGGCACTTGTAGTTCCAGCTACTCAGGAGGCCGAGGCAAAAAGATCGCTTGAGCCCAAGAGTTAGAGGTTGCTGTGAGCTATGACACTACAGCACTCTACTGAGAGTGACAAAATGAGACTTTGTCTTCATTAAAATTTAAAAAAAAAGAACACAGGAGAAAGTTTCATCTAGTTTAATAAAATAATGCTTAATTTTAGGGACAAGCTTCTTAATAACTCCTATCCCTCCTACCTCAGATTCTGAGTCATAAAAATGTAGAATAACCTGCAACAAATTTATGTTTTTCCTTTTGCATAGACTTATCATATATTGACAACTTTTGTCTTTGAGGAACTAGATCAGCAATAGTGCAAGCCAGAATAAAATTAATTTGTCTTGCTTTATTTTAAAAATCCAAATTATGCTTACGGTAATCTCATGCCAGAGACTAACGAGGACAAAATAGATATGTTAATCACACATTTCTTAACACTCAGGTAATCTTTTCTCAGGAGACTGTCTTTGCAACATCAAGGTTGTAATATAGCAAACAAGTTTTATCATGGGTTCTTTTTTCATACCCACTGCTGGAAAACATGGAAGAAACTATTGTAAATTTGCAAAAAAAAATAAAAAAGAGTTCTTAGAATATTTTTATATATACACACACACACTCTTTTTTATATATAAAGAAAAAAATGAAGCTCTCGCCAACAAATTCCTAAGTAAAGTGTTGCTGTGGAAACTCATGAATTATCTTTCCTTATTTCTTCTGACGCTCTTGATAGCAACAGTAGTATTAGCCTCTGCTTAAGTTATAGTTAGTAATAACAATCTTCTACGTTTTCGTGTTACCTTATAGTTTACAAAACATTCGCGAGTCTTATCTAATCCTCACAGCCACTTTGTGAGACAGGTAACACCAACATTATATATGATTTGCAACTGGAGATATTAAGGTGAAAATGTAAGCAATTCATCCAAGGTCACACAGTAAGAAAGGTCACTTCTCCTGTCTTTTGGCCCTAAGTAAGGACTGTAAGTATCCTCAGACTTGTAGAGGACAATTATTCAGACCTTTCATCTTATTGGTGATTGCTGTAAGACAGAAGTGGCAACAGGAAATGAAAAATTAAATAATCATACAGAAATATCGTTTCCATTGAGTATTGTTAGGAATTGTCAAAATTGAGTTCTCTAACTTACCTGAAATATAGTGGCATCACGTAACAATAGTTACACTCCTATAAGCACCTTTTTCTATCCTAAGCACTTTATTATTTTATTTTATTTTATTTTTCAGCTTTTGGCCGGGGCCAGGTTTGAACTCACCACCTCTGGTACATGGGGCCAGCGCCTTACTCCTTTGAGCCACTGCCAAGCACTTTAAATATGTTTATTACTACTCATTTAATCTTCACAACAATCGCAAAACAAGAGTCCTATTTTTGTCAGACCCATTTTACAGGGGAGGAAACTGAGGCACAGAGGACTAAAGTCATGCGTCTTGGGTCACACCCTTTCTTAGTGGCTGAATCAGGTTTTGATCCAAGATAGTCTGGCTCTTGGGTCTTTAACCACTAGGCTAAACTGCCTCTTATGTTGAGAATGACCATTTATATGGTACTGTCTATATTCCAGGAACACACATGTACAGGCTCATTTATTCCACATTATTGACATATTTAACATTTTACTTCAAATAGAAAGACGGGGAGGAAGAGAAGAATGGGAAAGAGGGAAAGGGGGATAAAAGAGAGAGAAAGAGAGAGAATGAATGGAAAGTGTCTATGAGAAGCCCTGTCATTCCACTCAAAGAACACGTGAACACTGGCAGGAGAGGAGGAGAATCAGCTCCTTCAGCTCTGCTCCCTCGTGGCTCCCCAGGTGTGAGCATCTCACGGGCTGAAGATCAGTCTAGTGTTCAAGAATTTGCATTTTTCTTACAACACAGCACCTACACATAAGCCAACTACCTAATTTGATTCTCAACCAAAGAAACAGCACTTTCTTTCCATATTGAAATAAAAACTCTCTCTGTTGGGCTTACCAAGTGGAGGTATTTTTCTGAAATGATTGACAATTTAAAAAAATGTAATGATAACGAAACAACTCTTAGGAGGCCACACTACTTCCTTGTGTTATTTTGCAAAACAGATCCTCAGCCCCAAACATGTCATTTTTGCTCCAGCTATGATTTGTAGCTTCTACAGGCAGCTCAAGGGCATCATTAAACAAATCTACCAAAGAGGATATAAACGTTATTGCTGCTAAAGAATTGTAGCCTTGAATTCCTGAAATAATTTTATAGTTATGGTACTTCATAAAAGTGTTTAATAACAAACCTGGCTTACTTGGCAATTACCAGTCTAAAGGACTTTGCCCTAATTTGAGATGTGAGTTATGTTTGTTTTTAAGAAAATATCTAATGATTTATTGAGAAGTTCAGATTTCTGCTAAATATTTACAATCTCTTTCTCTCTCTCTCTCTCTTTTTTTTTTTTTGAGACAGAGCCTCACTCTGCAGCCCCTGGCTAGAGTGCCCTGGCATCAACCTAGCTTATAGCAACTTCAAACTCCTTGGTCAAGTGATCCTTCCACCTCAGTCTCCCGAGTAGCTGGAACTAGAGGCACCCACCCCAACACCCAGCTAATTTTTCAATTTTTAGTACAGAGTCTTGCTGTTGCTCAAGCTGGTCTAGACTTCCTGAGCTCAAGCAATCCTCCTGTCTTGGTTTCCTAGAGTGTGAAAATTTCAGGCATGAGCCACTGTGCCTGACCCACAATCTCTTTTGATCACTCTAAATGTAGGCATAATAGTTTTATGATTCCACAATGCTATTAATTCCACAATGCTAATTAAAGTTTCTGTTACTGATTCCTTGTTTGTCATATTGAGCGATCATCATTGTTTGTTTGTTTGTTTGAGACAGAATCTCACTATGTCACCCTTGGTAGAGTGCTGTGATGTCACAGCTCACAGCAACCTCAAACTCTTGGGCTTCAGCGATTCTCTTGCTTCAGCCTCCCAAGTAGCTGGGACTACAGGTGCCTGCCACAGCTCCTGGCTAGGTCATCATTGTTTTCTGCTATATCAGACAAGTGAAAATGACCAATGTGAAAACTTAACACCCACAGACACACGTGCCTAAAAAAACATCATGATTATGTTCCATTCACCATCCACAAATGGTTGCTTTGTGCCAATTTGTAAAATGAAGTACAGCAGCACTCAGCAATTTGTAGATCTGCAGGTTGATTGTTTAGACAGTTAAGTGTAAAGTACTTGCGTTTCGAAGTGTTTTTACTTACATCTTTTGATCCTTAGACTTACAGAGTCTAAGTTATTAGTATCGGGAATCAGGCTACCTCGGCTTATATTTTAATTCTACCACTTTACTGGCTGTGTAATGGTGTGCAAGTTACCTAATCTCTCTGTTCTTGCATTTCTTCACCTGTAAAATGGGGCTATCACAGAATCTACCTCTGGATTTAGAGTTACCGTGAAGATTAAATGAGCTAAGACTTGTACAGAATGTGGAGCAATGCCTCTGGCATAGGAAACACTCAATAACATTTAGCTACTGTAGATATTATCCGCCCCACTTTTATGACTGTAAATGCCTGTAAATATTAGAGCTAGGATCTAAAACCAGGTCCAATGGACTTCAAACTTTGGCCTCTTTTCCTAACTCCATCATGCCTTTTTTATTGAATAAGAAATCAGGTATTCTAATTGAGGACTTCTAGGAGGAAAAAAAGAAATTTCTTTTTCTGTCTTAAAAAGGGAGAGCAGTTTTTCACCCACTTTCAGAGTGTGATGCATCTTATTAATTTTTAGTCTTTATTTGTACTGTGAATGTGTTCAGTTTTACTTCTGTCTGATGAATTGTTCTTGTCGGAATGAGGGAGAAAGAAAATTAAATGAGAACAAAATAAGGTAAGAATTAAAAATGGAGATTGGCTAAGAAGATATTACAGAGGATATGCATTGCAAAAGGTGGAATTAAGTCACCAGCTCCAGCATGTTAACTTGTTGAGATTTTTATGCTTTGTCTCAGGAAAAGCCTCTGAAAAGAGGATAACACCACAATTATTATGCTTAACTGTTTTTTTCAGATAGTAAAAAATGGACTCAAGCCAGTCTAACAGCATTCCTAAGGGACCCAAGATCTAGGGTCTCTGATGGCATTTAATTATTATTTTCTCTCAAGTCCAATTTCTCCTGTCTTCTCTGTCATTTTCTCTTCCATTTGCCCTTCTTTTCCTTTTATTTTTATCCAAACATTTCTGTACTTCAATAACATTTAGCTTTTGGTAATTGTGGGTCATGGGTGAGTGGGTGATCTTTTCTTCTGTTCTCCCCCCCCCCCCCTTTTTTTTTTTTTCCTTTTTTCTTTATTTTAGAGGCAGGGCCTCACACTTTGTCACCCAGGCTGGAATGCAGTATCTCACCCTGTCTTCCAGGCTAGCCTGCAGTGGTGCAATTATAGCTCACTGCAACCTCAAACTCCTAGTCGCAAGTGATCCTCCCACCTCTCAGCCTCCCAAATAGCTGGGATTACAAGCGTGCAAGTGCCACCATTCCTGGCTCATTGTTCTTATTTTTGTAGAGACAGAGGTCTCACTATGTTGCTGGGCTGGTCTCTAACTCCTGGCCTCAAGCAATCGCAGCCCCTTGGCCTCCTGAGTAGCTAGTGATTAAAGAGTGATTAGGTAAAGGGAAGCTTTTTCAGGGTAGCCTACTTAGGACTTCCACGTAGCTAGATCCTCACAGCATGGGATCAGTGCCATATTTTGCTGTTTTTCACAAAGATCTTCCTTTCTCCCTGACAGAAGGAAAGAAAGATGGAGACAATTCCCTGCATCTTTCAGGACAAGATCTCAACTCCTCAGTGGACACAGTTGCCTCTCTCTGCCCTCTGCCCTCTCTCTCCTTAGTTGTAGCTACACTCGAGTCTTCAGTTTCCAAACCAGAGACTTGTTACCTTAAGTTTTTTGTATAAGCCATTATCTCCAACTAGAATTCCTTTCCCCCAGCCTTTATTCACTTGACAAACTCCTAATTGGGCAAAACTCAGATAATCTGTTATCTTTTCCAAGAAGCTTTCCCTAATTCCTCCATGTTCCATGCAAACCTCTACCACCAGTACAAGGGTTAGGGTTAGGGTTAGAGTCAGAAGGATCAGCTTCCAAAATATATATACCATATCTATCCACTTTGCATTTGTTTTCAGACAGTCTCTCTATGTCGCCCTCAGTAGAGTGCTGTCACATCGCAGCAACCTCAAACTCTTGGGCTCAAGTGATTCTTTTGCCTCAGCCTCTCAAGTAGCTGGGACTACAGGCACCCGCCACAATACCTGGCTAGTTTTTCTATTTTTAGTAGAGACCGAGTCTCACTCTTGTTCAGGCTGGTCTTGAATTCCTGAGCTCAGGAGATCCAAGGACCTCGGCCTCCCAGAGTGCTAGGATTATAGGCACGGGCCACCTCGCCCCGCCCCATATTCAGCCACTTCTGTTCATCTCCACCACTGCCTTCTTGATCTAGGTCCCCAGTCACCTCTTGCCTGGACAAATTATAGTCTCCTAACAAGTGTCCCAAGTATATTACTCCTGTTCTTTAGCCCATTGTTTACACTGTAGTCATTGTGACCTTTATAAGAAGAAATATTTCATATAACCAAAAATATAGATAACGTATAAAATTAGATATAACAAATATTGTGGAATGAATACCCACGTATCCAACACTGCTTATGAAATAGAAAACTAATACCTAAGAAACTCAGTGTCTGCTCTTTAGAATCACTATCTCGGTTTCGGTGTTACAAGAAAAAGTTCTTCTAGCACTTATGTACATATTTCTAAACAATACATCATTTAATTTTGCTTGTTTTGAATGTTTGAAAAATAGCTACATGCTGTTCACTTCCCAATTTGCTTTTTGCACTCAGTATCATTTCTGAAATTCATCAATGTAGATTTTTACTTCTGTGTAATAATATATCACAATTCATACAAATTCCTTTTGGTGAACTATTGAGTTTTTCTGAGGTTCTACATAATTACAGGTAACACTAAAATCAGCATTTTTGACATGACTTCTAGTGTATGTGTGCAAATATTTCTCTAGGGAAGTGTTGTCCCAAAGAACTTACTGTGATGTAAATGTTCTGTCATCTGTGCTGTTTAATGTAATGCTCCAAGCATGTGTGGCTGTTCAGCACTTGGAATGGGACTACTACAACTAAAAACTAAATTTTTAATTCTATTTACTTTTATTTTTTTCAAGACGGGGTCTCACTATGTTGTCCAGGCTCAAGTGCAGTGGCAAGGTCATCATTCACTGGAACCTTGAACTCCTGAGCTCAAGTGACCTCCCCTCCCGAGTAGCTAGAACTTGAGGTGGGCACCACCAACCTGGCTAATTTATTTGTATTTTTGTAGAGATAAAGTCTTACTGTGTTGCCCAGGCTGGTTTTAACCCTGGCCTCAAGCTAATCTCCTGCCTCAGCCTCTCAAAACACTAGGATTACAGGCGTGAGCCACTGTGCCCTAGTTTAAATTTTAATTAATTAAATTTAAACAGCCACAAGCATGGCTTGGAGCCTTAGCTCAGTGGGTAGGGCACTGGTCACACACACAGAAGGTAGTGGGTTCAAGCTTGGCCCCGGCCAGCTAAACAACAATGACAACTGCAACTAAAAAATAGCTGGGCATTATGGCGAGCCCCTGTAGTCCCAGCTACTCGGGAGGCTGAGGCAAGAGAATTGCTTAAGCCCAGGAATTTGAGGTTGCTGTGAGCTGTGACACCACAGTACTCTACCTAGGGGGTGACATAGTGAAACTCTTTCTCAAAAAAAAACATAAAATAAAATAAAAAACAAATAGCCACAAGCAGCTATCATCATGGACATAGTGACTCTAGAAGCATACACAAGAACAGAGCTGTTGAATTATAGAGTATGTGCATCTTAAACTTTATAAAATATTGACAGATGCTTTCTAAAGTGATGACATTAGTTTCTACTCCCACCTGTAGCATACAAAAGAATTGTCGACAGTGTTTTAAACATCTACCTTCAAAACTTTTGATTATCTCTGTATGAATGGCATGTTCGTTTAGTTTTTTGGTGTTTTTTTTCTGGACAGGCTCACTCTGTTGACCCAGGCTAGCGTGCAACAGTGTCAGCCTAGTTCACAGCAATCTCAAACTCCTGGGCTCAAGCAATCTTCCTCCCCTAGCCTCCCAAGTAGCTAGGACCACAGGTGCCTGCCACAATGCCAGGCTAATTTTCTATTTTTTAGTAGAGACAAGGTCTTGCTATTCCTTGGGCTGGTCTCAAACTCCTGAGTTCAAGGGACTCTCCTGCTTTGGCCTCCCAGAATTATAGGCATGAACTATCTCTTCTGACGTTATTCCAGTTTTAATTTGTATTTCCATTATTATTGTTTATTTAACTTTTATGTTTTCTTTTTTGTGAAATGCCTATTTAGGTCTTTTGTCCCTTCTTCTATTGGGTTGTTTGGATTTTCTCTATTGAGTTTTAGGAGTTCTTTGATATTATTTTTCTAATTAAGTGTGTTACAAATATCTACAAGGTACCCTTAAAAAACATAAATCAAGAGCGGTGCCTGTGGCTCGAGGAGGAGGGTGCCAGCCCCATATACTGGAGGTAGCGGGTTCAAACACAGCCCCAGCCAAAAACTGCAAAATAAATAAAATAATAAAATAAAATAAGATAATCCACACTTACAAACAAACAAACAAAAAAAAATCAAATCATGTCTCTTCATTCCTTAGAACTCTTACGATGGCTTCCATTCCACTTAGAATAAAATTTATACTTCTTATTCTGATGCAGTGAGCATGACATTGACTGTCAACACCTGTCCCACTCCTGCAGCACAGAGAAGAGCCAATGCAGTTCTGGGACTTGACCATTGCACTAGGTATAGTCCCAAGTGACATAAGAGCAATCCCATTCCCTCAGCCAATGATGACTTCAGACAAAATCACCTGACTTCATTTTGGACAGTAAATGCAGTAAAGATATTTGCTGAAAGCTTCTGGGAAAGTTGGTCTTCACCCTTAGGAGGGAGTAAGAAAAAGCCAGACATTTTTTTCCACTGGACTTGAAAGAGGAAGCACGAGGAGAACTAGCCCAAAAAGTGATTCTCACACTGTGAGTGCAGATGATAGTGCTGGAAGTAAGTTCAGTTCTTTACCACCTTCTTGAGCGCTGTTTCTTTTCTTCTTGAGACAGGCTCTTGCTCTATTGTCCTAGCTAGAGTGCACTGTCAACCTCAAACTCCTGGGTCCTCTCAAGTATCTGGGACCACAGGTGCAGGCCACCACCCTTGCTAACTGTTTGGTTTTTTTTTTAATTTTTTGTAGAGGTGGGGGTCTCTCTATTTTGCTCAGACTGGTCTCCAAATCCTGGCCTCAAGCGATCCTCCAACTTCTGCCTCCCAAAGTGTTAGGTTCCCAGGTGTGAGCCATCATGCCCAGCAGCCAGCGCTGCTTGCTCCGTCCCTAAGGCCTTTGTGCTTGTTTTTGTCTCTTTTTGCAACTTTCTCCCATAGCTCCTCACAAAGCCACATCTTTCTTGTTACTCACTCTCAGCCCAACTGGCCACCTCCTCTGAGAGGCCTTAATGCCCCTGCTACCTCTGGCCAGTCACTATCACATCGTCCTGTTTTCTTTTCTTTCCGCCCTCCGTCCCTCCTTCTCTCTCTTTCTCCTCCTCCCTTCCTTCCTCTCTCTTTTCTTTTGATGGAGACTTACTCTGTTGCCCATCTGGAGTGCAGTGATGTCATCACATCTCACAGCAACCTCAAACTCGTGGGCTCAAGTGATCCTCCTGCCTCAGCCTCCCACGTAGCTGGGACTACAGGTGGGAGCCTGTATGCCTAATTTTTCTATTTTTCATAGGAGGCAGGTTCTTATTTTTTCTCAGGCTGGTCTCAACTCCTAAATTTAAGGGATCCTCCCTCCTTAGCCTCCCTGAGTGCTAGGTTTGTAGGCATGAGCCACCAAGCCCAGCCATCTTATTTTTATTTGATTATTTAAACTTATCTGCATGTGTGTGTTTATTATCTGTCTCTTCCATTAGAAAGTAAGTACCAGTAGGGAGGGACTTTGTCTATCTGCTTTTCCTGTGTATTTCTGTGTCTAATACAGCGCCTGACACATAGTAATGCTTAATGAATATTTTTGTATTAATCAAAAAATGATGATTTTGGTTTTTTTTGAGACAGAGTCTCAAGCTGTTTCCCTGGGTACGGTGCTATGGCGTTACAGCTCACAGCAACCTCAAACCCTTGGGCTTAAGCAATCCTCTTGCCTCAGCCTCCCAAGTAGCTGGGACTACAGGTGCCCACCACAACACTTAGCTACTTTTTTTTTTTTTTTTTTGGTTATAGTTGTCATTGTTGTTTGGCAGACCCAGGCTGCATTCAAACCCACCAGCTCCGGTGTATGTGGCTGGTGCCTTAGCTGCTTGAGCTACAGGCGCCAAGCCTAATGATTAATTTTGTTGTTCATTTTCCCCACTCAATAGAGTCAGGGACTAACGTATTCATCTTTTTTGTATTTTAAGTGCCTTGCAGAGTTGCTGCCAAATAGTAAGCATTCATTAAGTATCTGAATGAATGAATAAGAGAGAGAGGGACAGTGGGGAGGGGATTATAATGCCAACCTAATCCCTTCATGAGCAACATAATTTGAAGTTGGCTTGGAGCCCATACCTCAGTGGTTAGGGCGCTGGCCACATACACTGAAGCTGGCAGATTCGAACCCAGCCCAGACCAGCTAAACAATAATGACAACTGCAACAAAAAAATAGCCGCGTGTGTGGCAGGCGCCTGTAGTCCCAGCTACTTGGGAAGAAGAGGCAAAGAGAATGGCCTAAGCCCAAGAGTTTGAGATTGCTGTGAGCTGTGATGCCACAGCACTCTACAGAGGGCAACATAATGAGACTCTGTCTCAATAATAATAATAATAATAATAATAATTTGAAGTTGATTCTCTCGCATTTTTCTCACTGTGGGAGGGTTTTACGGTATGCTCACGAGTAAAGGATGCATTGCACTCCAAGCACTTGACCATCTGACTACAAATCATCTTCTCAACCTCATCTCCCCCTTTGTGTACACCCTCCTTCCTCCTACCACTAAGCCTACATCCCTACCACACCAAACTCTAGAACAGCTAAGTTTTATAGAAGAAATGCCTTCCTGAAACCTTCACACAAAATTTCAAACTTCCATAATTCAAGGCTGTCTTTCTCGTAATAGTAAGTATAAATTTATTGAAGGGAAGATACTATTTTTCCAGCTAAAATGGTTCCGGCATGTGGCAATAGCACAAACAGCTTGTAATTGACATTAGCACCCACATCAGCTTGGAAAATGTGCAATTCCTGACAAATGTTAAATATTGTGAAGGCGTCACTTTGCTTGTAATTTCGTGCATAAAGCGAGGTGTTATTGATGGTTTATGATGAACTATTTCAAACTTGCATAATTTTTTTTTTTTTTTTTTGCAGTTTTGGCCAGGGCTGGGTTAGAACCCGCCACCTCTGGCATATGGGGCCAGCGCCCCACCCCTTTGAGACACAGGTGGCGCCCTCCTTTTATATATATATAGTCTCGTTCTGTTGCCCTCATAGCTCACAGAAACCTTAAACTCTTGGGCTCAAGTGATCTTGCCTCAGCCTCCAGAGTAGCTGGGACTACAAGTGCCTGCCACCACATCCCACTAGTTTTTTTTTCCATTTTTAGTAGAGATGGGATCTCGCTTTTGCTCAGGCTAGTCTCAAAATCCTGAGCTCAAGCAATCCTCCTGTTTTGGCCTCCCAGAGTGCTAGGATTACCAGCATGAGCCACTGAGCTCAGCCTCAAACTTGCATAATTCAAATAATCATAACATTTAACCAGACATTCTCATTGCTCCTGAACCACACTCAAAGCCATTCATGCCTCTGCCTCTAAATATGCTGTTTCCTCTGCCTGGCATGTTCTGCGAATTGCAAGCGCATAGAACTGTGATTGTCAGAAATATTATATTCCAGAGGCAGGAACAATATTTCAGGTATAACAACATTAAAGAACATTAGATAATGTTTAGTTAAAAAAAAAACACATAATTTACAACTAATGTTGAACATGCTGAAACACCTATAATCTGAATCTCAAGTTCCTTAGGCTGAGGGAGGGGAGACAAGGGTTGGATTGAGCCTACGTGGAATTCAGAATTGGTAAGGGAGGTAGTAGTCCTTAAACTCATTATCTGTACTCAGGTGGGTGTATGCCACATTCTGGAGAAAAATTGTAGTGAAGGGGTATAGGATCCTTCAGGCCCAGAACGTCCCAAGATCCAGTATCTCAAAGTTTAGCAGGGTCAGCTCCTGCTGGCTTTGCTCATTACAGGCAGGCAGGAATTATGAGGCTAAGGGTGAGGACGAGGGTGGAAGGGGAGAGATAATCCTCCCATACTCCACCTTGGTCACTCCAAATTACGGGCTGAAAAACTCAAATACTCACAAGCAATAAATGTAAATGAGTAAAGAAAGCTAGACATAAAGAAAATTGTATGGGCCCCCTTGATCTACTTTTTTTTACTTTTTTATTGGGTTTTCTGATAAAAATTTGAAAAACTGATAGATAGGTTCGGCACCTATGGCTCGAGTGGCTAAGGTGCCAGCCACATACACCTGGGCTGGCGGGTTCCAATCCAGCCTGGGACTGCCAAACAACAATGATGGCTGCAACAACAACAAAAAAAGCTGGTGTGCATTGTGGTGGTCACCTGTAGTCCCAGCTACTTGGGAGGTAAAAGCAGGAGAATCGCTTGAGCCCAGGAGTTGGAGGTTGCTGTGAGCTGTGATGCCACAGCACTCTACCCAGGGCAACAGCTTAAGACTCTGTCTCAAAAACAAACAAACAAACAAACAAAAACTGATAGATAAACTCTAAAAGAGTTCTAACACTATTTATTTTTTTATTTTAGATGCAGACATGATTATTACGAGAAAACAATATTTTCAAAAGAATCCAGCTACCCAGATTTGTCTATAAAATTCCCCAGTTCTAAATATGGACTCAAAAATTTTAAATCACTATGCAGGCCAAACAAAACATGCAAGAGCTGAATTTGACTCAGTAGGCTGCCAAGGTGTGAACTCTGAAGTTTACCATCAGGGCTGCTGAAATACCAGGAGGCTTTTTGACTAAGGCAAATCTTGGAGTTAATGGGGGCAACTCTTAAATGTGACAGGGCTTCACAGAATTGCAGAATGTTTTGGATGATAGTCCAGACTTCCATTCAACATAAAATCTGGGTGTTTTTTTCCCCCGTCAAAATAGAAGCAGTTGGCCAACACATGTCAAAGATTGGTGGACAGCAAAGGCAGGTTAAAGGATGAGAATGTGCCTTGGGACTGGCCTTGATTGCTTTATCTGGGTAGAACCCTATGAATGCAATAGGCAGAAGGCATATCTGCAATGGCACCAGTTCACAGGATTTGTAAAGATTTTCTAATATTATGGATTTCATTCTACTGTAGAATTCTGTTTCTAGATGCTTTGTCCCACCAAGTGTCACAGGGCCCTACGACATTTCTTCTGGCCAGAGTTAGAGGGATAGGTCCTAAGAATTCCATCTTGCAGAACTGTCTTCCTGGGTGGGTCATTTGGGGTGGACCCCATGAGAAACCAGTTCTATTCTGTACCTCCTCTCTGTGCCCACATGGGGGCTGAGTGCATGGGTGTAAGTTGCTGGGTGGAAGCTGATACTAAGGGTGCCACCCTGACAATGAGGGCAGAGTAGGAGACCTAGCAAGAGATGATGATAGGAATCTCTGGGCATGGGTTGGGAAATATAATCACTAGCATGAAAAGAGTGGCAGTAGTTGTAAAACTGGTCCCCTCCACCTTCCCAGTGATTCTATCTCCTTCTTTCTTACCTGAGGTCTCTTTGTGGTGATTGTACCCTGTCTGAAATATGTTTGATCTCTCATCTGTACTGGCTCCTTCTCATCTTTCAGTTAACATGAGTTTTCTCTTTTTCCCAAAAGGTCTTCCCTAACATTTACCTCCCTCTTAACTCACAGCGATGTGGCTGCTGCCCATTCCACCTGTCCACTGAAACTGCCTCTCTCAGGTTGCCTCCTAGCCTGTTGCCAAACCCAATCTTACTTGATTTTTGCAACTTTTTGTCTCATTCACCATCTTTTTTCCTTGCTTTCCTGGGATTCTGGGACATAACTCCCCAGACATTTTCCTACTTCTCTGACTTCTGTTTCTAACTTTTTATGCTGGTTTGTCTTCACCTCTACTTTAAATGTTACTGTTTCCAGAGTTAATGGTACCCCCATAAGGATCCCATATGACATCCTTGTAAGTACTGAAAGGCACATCATTCTCTGATTGGGCATAGCCCTGGAGCAGGGTGCTTAGCTTACCAAGCAGAGATTGTATGGATTTCAGCCCCTCCTTACCACATTCAGCCTGGTGCCCTTGTGCTGTAAACACTGTATGACTGCACGCTCCAGCCTGAGTTCCTAGCCTTGGTCCTCATCTCTTTCTTGCTTTATCCTCTTTCCCTCTTCAACCTTGCTAACCTGCATTATTCCAACTCTAACCTATGTTTCACACCTTATCTGTAGACGTCTTTTCATCTACCTCCTGGACTTCTCTTCCTGGGTGTTACCCTCTGCTTACCCCAAACCTGCCATGGTACAAAGTGAGTTCAGGTCTGCACCCTTGCCTACTCCCAAAGATGCCTATTTTTCTGTGTTCCTTAGCTTGGTTAAGGTCCATCCTCTCATTCAGCTGAAAACTTCATGATTACCTATGCCTCATCTTTTTAAGACTTTTGTAATCTTCAAAGTGCACTACTAGAAGAGTCTTCCAACAACAAAAAGTAATAATAAAGGAATAAAAGGGGAAAAAATGAGAAAATAATAAGGCAAAAAAAAAAAAAAAAAAAAAAAAAAGAACTGGCTTGGCACCTGTGGCTCAAGCGGCTTAGGCGTCAGCACATACACCTGAGCTGGCAGGTTCGAATCCAGGCCCACCAAACAACAATGACAACTGCAACAAAAAAATAGCCAGGCATTGTGATGGTCACCTGTAGTCCCAGCTACTTGGGAGGCGGAGGCAGGAGAATCACTTGAGCCCAAGAGTTGGAGGTTGCTGTGAGCTGTGGAGCCATGGCACTCTACCCAGGGCGACAGCTTGAGGCTGTCTCAAAAAAAAGAACCTTCCAACTAGCTTTCCCATCTCCAGCATTGCTCCCTTCCTTATTATCCTCCCCATGGCCATCAGATTGTTTTATTTATACACCAGAGAATATATCTCCTTTGTTTAATAACCTATTTTGGCTTCTAATTACCTATAAGATAAAGTCCAGATGCTAGGTGTGGCATATAAAACACCTCATATCCTGGCCCAAACCTACTTTTCCAGTCCTATACCTTGCCTCTGATCCCAGTCCGTTCCTTGCTCTTAACCACATCAGACTATGATGCACAGTTTCTGGAGTGCAGTTTTGCCATCTGCTTTAATGTCTCTGTGCCTTTGTTGGTGTCTTGAAAGCCACTCTGTTCTTTGCCTTGTAAAATCCCATTCACTCTTCAAGATCAGAGTCACTTGTCACCTCATTTTTCAGGCACTCTCTGGTTCTAATTAACAGCTCTCTCTTCACTGCTTCCATAGCACTACTGGTATACTAAAAATACCCAGTATTGTTTAAAAGTTATTTTTGGATCTCTTTCCCACTACGCTATGAGTTTTTTTTCTTTTCCTTCTTTTTTCTTAAGGGCTAGTCAAGTGAAGCAGCGGGAGTAGTGAAGGAAACATTTTGAGTTTCTTAGCTTTGTTAGTCTCCGTGTTATCGCAGCGTGTCCAATACCAGCATGTCCAGCCGTGTATGGTAGATATTGAATAAAACTTTATGATTTGGGCAGCATGCTTGAACATCATTTTGTGAAAAGGCCAATGTAGGCCCCAATTAAGACAGTTGTTACATCATATCCCCAGTCTAGCTGACTGTGAGGACAGAGACTGTGATATCTCAAATGATTAGTGCCTGAGTGTGGGCACTTAGAACCAGTGAGGATTTTCAATTTAAGACCTAAATGCTAGGTTCCACAGAAAATTCTCACTGTTTTGAATTGTAGACAGGGTTTCAGTGTCAAGACAGACATTTAATATATACGTATATATCTATATATACATACATACATATTATATATATAATGTATAATATATGCATTTTTAATCTTCTGTGGTTCCATCCCAGTATCTTACTAAAGGTTAAGATTGCAAGGCACGAAAAAAATATTAACAAAACCCAAGTGTTTAAGAATCTCAAAACCTTGAAAAACAGCTGAATTATCTCGAAAGCTTAGAGGGGAGCGTCTTTACAGGTTTTGTAGAGAGTATGACGAAACGGTATTGATGCCTGAATCGGGGCTCTGTCACTTCCCTAAATTATACCCCCACAGTACACGCTGAGCTACAGAGGAGACACTGGCGGACTCCGTGAACCCCAGATGAGTAGTTTTCTTGAAATGAGCAGATGTCTATTTGTAGAACTGTGGTAGTAGCTTCTGAGTGGGTGGGAAAGAGCTTAGTTCCAATTTCACCTCAAATACAAGAATTTGGTTCTGACTAGACTCCAAGCACCAAGTTGCCATTGAAAGTGTAGTGATTGGTCTGCAAAAGACGCCAACAGGAAGAACCTTTCGGGGGCATTTCTCATGACGTTTCGCCTCCTCTGAGCCCCGCGCTTAATGATGGGGCCCCTCAGCTTCTCCCTTCCGCCTCGAGCTCCCTATTGGCTTCTCAGAAGGCTAAGGGGGTCAGTTCTCCGACGCTAGAGTATTCGGTTCTGGGCGCAGTAGGGACCTCCCCAGGCTGCCACCGGGGCGGGCCTGACCGCGGGAGAGCGCCAGCGAGGCCAGGAAGCAGGATCGCAGATGGCCCGGGGCCCTGACACCGCCCGGCCGGGCGCGGGGCAGGGCAGGGCAGGGTGACCGCGCGGCCCGGAGCGGGGGCGGGAGCGGCCTCGGGACGTGCCGGGCGGGGGCACGGGCAGCACCCGGCACGTCAGCTCCGCGGCCCCCGGCGGCCCTCCCCCGGGCGGGGCCAGCCCCGACGGCGCTGACTCAGCAACGCGAGGGGGGAGTTTTGTCCCTCCGCGGACCCCGTTTCTCCTGGCCTCGGCCTCCCCGCCGCCACCGAGCCGGTTTCCTTTTTCCGGCTCTCCGGGTGCGAGAGCTGGTCCGGCCACCTAGGCAGCGAGCCTCGGTGCAACCCCAGCGCTTTTCTGAGGTCCCCAAAACTACCGTTACCCCGCCAGGCAGCGTGGGCGCCATGAGCAGCGCGGGTGAGACGCGGCTGTTCCCCGCCGAGGCTCTGCCGGGGTCGTCTCCGGAGGCGCTCAGCCGTACCCGGGAGGCCGGCAGCGGGGAAGGCCGGGGGCTGGGGCTGGGGCTGGGGGTGATGGCAGGGATACAGCTTGAGGGTGGTGGGGGGGCTGGAGGAGGACGCAGGCAAAGGGCTTCTCCGCGGCAGTGGTCACCTCAAGATGCGCTTAAGAAGTTGGACGCGGGGTGTGGGAGTCAGGATCAGCTCTCTCCGGGCTTGTTTTGGTGTTAAATGCTATTTGCTCTTCCAGCAGGACTGAATTCGGAGAAGGTAACTGCTCTAATTCAGAAACTGAATTCTGACCCTCAGTTCGTACTCGCTCAGAATGTTGGGACCACCCACGACCTTCTGGACATCTGTCTGAAAAGAGCCACGGTACAGGCTGCTCAGCATGTGTTCCAGCACGCTGTGCCTCAGGAAGGCAAGCCGGTCACCAACCAGAAGAGCTCAGGTGAAGTCTTGAACTTCTTGCATACTTACTTTGACCTTTTTGGCAGCGTCCCGTTTTGGTATCTTAAGAATGGTCTTGGGGGAACAGATTTGTACTGAAGGAACTTCTAGTAAATTACTAGAGAATAGGCACAGGTAAAGGTAGTTCCAGGAACATTATCCGTGTTGCTTATTAGCACATTTGGTTTGGGTGCTAAAGTTACCAGGCCATGATCGTATGCTTGAGTGTAATTCAGTATATTCTGTCCTGATTTTATTTTATTTTTTTTATTATTGTCAAATCATAGCTGTGTACATTAGTGCAGTCGCCTGTACCCATTCTAAGATGCACCATAGATGTGGCCCCACCCATTACCCTGCTTCCACCAAAACCTCCCCCCTCCCTTCCCCTTCCTTGGCCCTTTCCCCATAGTCTTGTGGTATAGTTGGGTTATACCCTTCATGTGAAAGCTATAATTTAGCTTAATAGTAGGGCTAAGTACATTGGATACTTTTTCTTCCATTCTTGAGATACTTTGCTAAGAAGAATATGTTCCAGCTCCATCCATGTAAACATGAAAGAGGTAAAGTCTCCATCTTTCTTTAAGATGGTATAATATTCCATGG
>CAUYPK010170059.1:0-15886 GCA_963574355.1 Loris lydekkerianus
AGCGGGGACAACCTAAGACAGGATATGGAGAGGTTGCATGGTGGATTACATTCATAGTACCCAATGACGGGTAAGATCACTCTGCATTCAGTCAACCTAAGACAGGGACCAAACCATTGATGTTTGTATCCCCATGACAGGTAAGACTGAAACTGCAAGAGCAGGCAACCTAAGACAGGGGCTATGTTTTTCCGCCATACAAAAAAGAAAAGAGGGAATTGTTGGGCCCTGCCATGTGCGCCTGAGGCCTAGTGCAACTTCCCGAGCCTGACTAGAAGTAGATCCATTGAACTACTTCCGTGTAGCAACGACTCAGCAAGGCCTGGCCTGAAACTGCCTCTACTTAGATACAGCCAATGTGGTACCATGCCACTGGCCTGACCCTGTCACGCACCTCTTCCCCCGCCTTCTTTCCCCGCCCCTTCTCCACAATAAAAAAAAAAAAAAAGTATTGAAATGATAACAATTTATGATTATGTAGAATACCACACACCCAAAGCTACAAAAGTCATTCTGTAACAAGGGCCCTCTTTAATGCCATCAACATAAATTCGTGTATACATTGCAAGTATGGAATTTTCAAAATGGACTAACTACACTTTTCAGAACCTGGAACTTCACGTGGATGCATGGTTTTGGCTTTTTTTAGAGCACCTTGCATTGCAAATAATGACACTTAGAGAATAATAATATTGCTACTCAACCGTTTATACTGTGCCTATTTCATCCAGACAAGAACAGCTGGTTTACCAGTTATAAATTTATTGCTTCTCAGCTTCAAATCTACCCATTATTTCCTGCTCTATGAAAATGGAGCAGAATTCTTGAAATATTTGTCCTTTGCCAGGTGGAATGATGCAGAGCTTGTCGCTAGAGGGCAGTGGAGGAACGCCAGAGAGGAATACTTTTCCTTCCAGGTTCCGGTGTGCTCTCCTGGCAGGCTCCGTTCTCCGTGTGGCTTCTGGCGGTGCCGGGCACAGCTTTCTGCAGCACTCACTTCCTGCCAAGTCTGGTTTCTCCCACATCTAGCTCCTTGAGTAAATGGCTTCTCCAGGCTCAGTTCCTGCAGTGCATGGCAGCTGCCAGCACTAGATATCCAGCAGCTTCTCCTGGTAGTCCTTTGTATGGCTTTGCAGGCAGAGGGTGGATTTCCAGAAAGTTCCACCAGTTTGACACCTCAGCAACTTCCTTTTACCTATGAGCTATGACTGTGTCCTGTCCAGTAAGGTCTGAATCTCAGCCCTAGGAGGAGGGGAGCTTTTCTGGGCACACCGTCTCAGCCTAAGGGGGTATCTGCAATTCATGTATTCTTTAGAATTTTCCTTATTTCTTATTCGCTTATTCCCCGTTATGCTATAGTTATAGTTAGACTTTCCTTATTAAAGTTACTGTGTGATTTCTGTCTCCTGGTTGGGCATTGACTGCTACAGCTGAGTAGCCATGTTCTGAGAGGTAGGTGATGGTAGACATTGCAGAAATCCTTGCGATAGTCTAGGAAGAGTGTAGATCGGATTTGAGACCCGGGGGAAAAGGATGTCTTAATATGATAGGTTTTAGAGTGGAAAGATCATTTAGAGTGGAAAGGATGAATTTTTGGGTGAGGGTATTGATTCTCTGCAGTGTAGTTTCCCATCTAGACAGAAGCCAAAGGTTTCCCAGTGGCTTTCAAGTCCTGATATGACTTGGCCACCCTCTTACCTCTGAATCACCTCAGACCTTCTCCCCATCACTCACTCCAGTGGCTCCAGTTCAGCCACACCTGGCTGTTTGTGGTTGTCGAATGCCCGGGTATACCCCTGCTCAGCGCCTTGCAGAGGCACAATATTTTCCTCCAGACTTACTCTTTTGTTCTTTGCAAGCCCCTCCCCTGTCACCTCTGCAAAGCCTTCCCTGGCCACTCTTTACATTTGCATTCCTGACCTGGTGCTCCCTATGAGGCTTCCCTAATTTCCTTCTATAGCTTGTGTCACCTTCTAAGATGCCACATAATTTATTTATTCATTTTGTCTATTATTTGTCTCCTGACTAAAATGTAGGTTCCATAAGGCAGGGATTTAAATTTCTTCCCCTGGTATTCAGTTGCGTTCTCCATATCTAGAACACAGTCTATGTATTTGTGGGTGAATAAATGAATGAATCCCCTGTATTATGAATAAATGAATGAACCCCCTGTATTATGAAGCTGAATCTGATTCAAATTTGTATAATTTGTAGTTTTTACTCAGTTCTCTGTGTATATCTTCAATTATATAACCGGAACTAGAGAGAGACTTTGGGTTATGGGCAACATTTGTGGTGGCCTCTACTTCTTGAATGAGGGATTCCTATACCTGCTTTTAAGTGGTATTTTGCTTATGCTTTAAAAATTATTGATTGCAGTGGACGTTTGCCATTGGTGCCTCCCAACAGCTATCTCTCTTCTTAACAGCACCCCGGTTTTGCTTTGGTGGGACTATTGGTTAGTGGCTTGTGACTCCTGACTCAGGCCAGGTGACTGGGAGGTGTTTTTCTTCCTCCTCCTCCTCCTTCTCCTCCTCCTCCTCCTCCTCCTCCTCTTCTTTTCCCTTAATCACTCCGTGATCTATAAGGCATGGTCATAGCTCACTGCAACCTCAAACGGAGAGGGGGGTCTTGTCCTGTTGTTAGAAAAACAAATTTCAGGCCCCACCTCAGACCTCCTGAATCAGAAATGTAAGGGAGGGAGGAATGGAGGAGGGTGTCCTAGCAATGTGTTCTAACAAGGCCTCTAAGTGATTCCAATGCAGTTGGCAGGCTGGTCTGAAATTCCTGGCCTCAAGTGATCCTCCTGCCTTGGTCTGCCAAAGCACTGGGGTTACAGCACTCACAGCACCCAGCCTGGCATTTCTATTCTTTTTTTTTTTTTTGACACAGAGACTTACTTTGTCACCCTTGGTAGAATGCCGTGGTGTCACAGATCACAGCAACCTCAAACTCTTGGGCTTAAGCGAGTCTCTTGCCTCAGCCTCCCATGTAGGTGGGACCACAGGTGCCCACCACAATGCCCAGCTATTTTTTGGTTGCAGTTGTTCAGCTGGCTCAGGCTGGGTTCAAACCCACCACCCTCAGTGTCTGTGGCTGGCGCCGTAACCACTGTGCTATGGGTGCTGAGCCGGCATTTACGTTCTTTTTTTTTTTTTTTTTGGCAGTTTTTGGCCAGGGCTGGGTTTGAATCCACCACCTCTTGCATATGGGGCTGGCACCCTACTCCTTTTGAGCCACAGGCCCCACCCGGCATTTACATTCTTAAGGAAAGGGATACTAAAGACCAAAAATGGCTGACGGTTTTTATTTCCGTGGCACTCCCTGCAGAGATCTTGCTTCTGTTTTTCTCTGGGGCTCTTCTAGATCCCGCCCTTTTCTGAGCCTGTTTATTCCATATCTTGTTCCATTTTGTGAGTTACCCTGTTTTCTTCCCATACATTTCTTTTTCTGTTTAAGTTAGCCAGTTTCAATTTCTTGCAACCAAATCATTTTAACTGAGAAAATAATTCACTTTATCATTAGAGGAGAATGCGTATGTTATTATATAGATGAATACCGTATGCCTGGATCAGTTATTTGGGAGGAAATGTACTTTTTAGGACACTGAACACTTAAAATAAAAATGCCAGCTTTCGGTAGTGCATTGCAATCCTGACAAACTAAAGGCATTTAGGCAAATCAGATCAAGAAGTAGAAATGATGTACCCTCTGCTGATGTTATATTAGATAAAATATGTGATGGGTGGAGTGCCTCCTCCAGATTTCTTGTCATCATCAGTAGTTTGAGAATGAGTGATTGATACCCTTAGATCTTGGTAAAGAAGGGCTCAGTTATAGGAGACGAGAGAATCTATAGTCAATTTGTGTGACAAAATGGCATGTTACAGACCATTCTGCTATACAGACAGCATCTTCATTCTATAATAGCTAGAATAACTTTTAAAGAATAATGAAGAAGTGCTCCACATACCTCGTTTCCAAAACTATTGCAAACTGTTTACTGGCATAATAAAAAAGTTATGAAATCTGTTGCTGATAAGGTTAAGAAAGTTGGCACATTTTTCAATTCAAATTAATCCAAGATATAATAATAAATATTGTAAACATTGTTAAAATGTCACAAAATCTGGAAAGGAATATCTGATACCTACAGAAAACAAAGTAGAGTGTTAGGAAAAAATGTTCTCAATAACAGAGGTGTTTTCAGACTGAATTACTTATCTTTTTCCCCTGAAAAATTGATAAAGAAATTCAACTGATAGTGTATACAGAATAAACTTTTAGTGGTTTGGAATCTGTTTTAATAATAATAATTTGTTAACTCCTCTCCCATCCCCCCGGACTATACAAAAATGTTGTGTGCTAGTAATTTGTTTTGAGTTGGGTAATAGACTTAAGCATTTCAGAAGAGGTTGTTTCTCTTGAATTTTTAAATTCCTCTGCTACAGCAAAATATCAAAGTCCAACTAAAGCAACTGATATTTCCTGAAAGAGACTGGTGTGGCCACTTTAGGAATAAGATTAAAACAAAACCCTTTTACTATAAAAAATTTCAAATGTATAGGAGAGTACAGAGAGAGAGGGAGGGAGGAAGGCTACTATTAGCATGCATTGGAATCGCTCAGAGGCCTTGTTAAAACAGATTGCTGGGACACCCTCACACTCTACATCCCCCACTTGCATTTCTGTCTCAGCAGGTCTGAGGTGGGGCCTGCAATTTGCTTTTCTAACAAGTTTCTGGGTGATGTTGAGTCTGCTGTGGAGGAACCACACTTTGAGAACCAGTACAATGAACTCCCATGTTTCTGTTCTCAGCTAATTATCAACCTACCAAGCTGGTTGCACTCACACCAGGTGCTTACATTCCCCTCCTTGCCAAGGAAAGATTTAGAAACAAAATCCACCCATTGTATACCTTCCTCCATAAGCTCTTTGCCTCTGAAACAGAGATGGTCAACCCACCCAGTCACCTGTGTTGTAAGTGGCTTTTTATTGGAGCATTTGTGTGTTTCAGCTGCCTGCAGGCTGCAGCTACACAGTTGAGTAGTTGCAAATGTTCTGAAACCTTCATTTTGTGGTCTTTTTAGAAAAGGTTTGCTGAAAATATTAACATAAATATCTTAATATCTCTAATATCTAGCAATATTCAGGTTTCTTTGATTGTCTCATAAAATTAAAAAAAACCTGTTGGTTTGTTCAAATCAGCATTCAATTCAAGTCCATACATTGCATTGCTATGTCTTTTTTTTTCTTTTTTGAAGATTCCTTTTAAATTTTTTTTATTTTTTTATTAAAAAAATTGTTTTGAGACAGAGTTTCACTTATTAACCCTCGGTAGAGTGCTGTGGTGTCACAGCTCACAGCAACCTCCAAATCCTTGGGCTTAGGTGATTCTCTTGCCTCAGCCTCCCGAGTAGCTGGAATTACAGGCGCCTGCCATGAAGCCTGGTTTTTGTTTTTTTTTTTTGCAGTTTGGCTGGGGCTGGGTTTGAACCCACCACCCTCATTATATGGGGCTGGTGCCCTACTCACTGAGCCACAGGCGCCACCCTTTGAAGATTCTTTTAATCTGCAGGTTCCCTCTTTTTAAAATTTTTCTTATACTTTGTTGAAGACAATGGATTATTTGTCCTGTAGACTTTCTCCATTCTGGATTTTGCTGAGTGCATCTTGAGGATGCCCTTTAACCTATTCTTTGTTTCCTGCAAGTGGTAGTTAAATTAAGAGGCCCAATTAGATTTGCATTGACTTTTTGACAAGAATACTTTATAGATAATGTTGGCTACTTCCTACTGTCACCAATCGCTGTTAGGATTGGTCAGCGGGTATAGCTGTTACCCACCCAATCCATCTTTTCCAGAACACTGTTTTCCTATTTAATCTCTCTAACAGCTGTTAGTGGGCATTGCTGACATCAGTAGTCTCAACCTGGCCTGCTACTAAGATCACCTGGGGAGATTCCTACCCTCCCTACATCCCACTGTGAGGCCGGCCGTTGGCAAATAAAACCAGCATCTGTGGGGTGGGCTGCAGTCATCACCCGTGTGCTTAAAGCTCCCAAAGGTAATTCCCGTGTGCAGTCGTGGTTGAAGACCACTTGCCCAACCTTACTTCATTAGGGTCGGCAAGTGATGAGAGCTTATCATCCTACCAATTATTAGCTGGGCACTTCCTGTGCAGAACTTTCTCCTCTCAACTATTTCGTTACTTTGAGGCAAACAGTAGAATAAGTGCTTGATTTTTTTCTTTACCAATTTTTAGGATAATGAGTTTTGGGGACAATAATTTTGGCAGTAATGGTCATGTGAGGTCTCCATGCTCCAGGAATCTTTTGATTGTGACAACACTTGGAAATTCTTTGCCTTGGACCTCATGGTGACAGCAAAATGATTTTATTTTGGGTATGATGACACTTGCATTAGAGTGCCTGCAAGTACAGATGAGGTCACCAATTCATATTTCCTTCCTCATGATTCTTTGTGCCACCTCCATTTCTATCCTGGCAGGCTCCCCTGCAGAGTCTCCCCCTCCACTCACTCCAGAAGCCCCCTGGTGGTGTCCCCCATCCATGCCTGCTACATGCCAGGCACATCTAGGTAAGAACAGTTCTGGTCCTGCTGCCCTTGCTGCTGGTCTGACGAGGAGCCTTACCATTGCCTGAGTGATTCCATTCTGGTCTTTCAGGCCCAGGGCAGAGGGCAGGAGCTAAGTCCAGTGCAATGTCCTCCCATCCATTTCATTCAAGGAAGAATGGATCAGCAGGCCTGGGATGGAGCTGAAGCTCTGTTGGCCTAAGGACTGTGCCTTGAGGAGTCAGGGGCTAGACTTTGCATTCCAGGTTTGGCTCAGCTGGAACACTCTGCTGAACAGTTAACTGACCTGGGAATATACAATAAACTGTACAGGATCACACCAGGGTTTTGATACAAAATCCAAATTCCCAAGGAAGGAGCCAGCCCAAGATGTGGCTCCTCTCCTGCGCTGTCTGAGGTCTGCCGATCTTCCTTGTTCAGTCTGCTCTGGGAGGTTTCTTTCTGCAAACAGGGTCCTGACCTACAATCTGTTTTTATAAACTTGCTCCACGTTCCCATCAGCTGTTCTCAATACTGACAATCGTGGCTGTGCATTAGCATCCCTGTTGGAGTTCTTAAAAAGATGCAAACACTCTGGAGGTGGGACCCAGGCATTTCTATTTAAAAAAATCTCCCCAGGTGATTTTGTGTGCAGCCAGAGTCGAGAATCAATGTTTTAAATATCAATTTTTTCTTTCATTTCAGTGTTGCTAAGGCGATTTGCTCCCTCCGAAATGGCTCTGAGAAAAGCCTGCTGCTAATCCACACGAGCCAGGGCCTCCCCTCCGTTTGTGTGGCTCCCTGGTTCTGCCTTTTCTTTCAGGGCTACGGGCTCTGCTCTTTCTACACCTGCTGCAAATGCACGGACTTCTCTATTTCACTGACTTGCACAAGATGAACAACTTCCCGATTGTGGTCCAAGATGAAAATAGGATTTTCCCATTAGGCAGAAACAGGGATACCGGGAAATGTCCTGGGCTATTAAAAGGCTGGTTGTGTGTGCCCTGATGGTTTGCACTGGGTGTTTTTGCTGCTATTGTCAGTGGGCAGAGCTTTGAGGTGCGCCAAAACAGGCAGGAGGGTCTGTTGCAGACATCATTCAGAAGGAGGAAAGGCAGACTGGGGAGGCCAGTGGCTGTTTAGGATTTAAAAAGCTTTCAGAGGTTGCCAGCTGAGAGATGAGCCGAGCTGCTGCCCAGTTGGCCATCTCCCTGCTCTGGTCCACCAGCTCCCTGCTACCCTCGCACTGAGAGAAATAAATGATTCGAGGCAGAGATTTGGAAACCAGCCTTTAGAAGTTTGCCAGATTCTGACAGTAAATACGCCGAGCTTCATCACTTTCCAGTTACTGGAGGCTTCTCTTTATGTACTGAGCACTGGCTTTAAATGCCTTTTTCAAAATAGTGAAATAAATACATCCCAGCTCCCTCCCTTTCTTTCCCAGACCAAACAAAAGTATATTGTTCCCAAATCTTTCCCTCAATAGGAGAAAAAGAAAAATCTTAAAAAAAAAAAAAAAAAAAAGCTGAGGCAAGAAGATGGCTTGAGTTCAAGAGTGTGAGGTTGCTGTGAGCTATGATGCCACTGCACTCTACCCAGGGTGACAGAGGGGGGACTCTGTCTCAAAAAAAAAAAAAAAAAAGATACTGACTCTGAGATTCTGCTTAATTTAAACTGGGCTTGTCAAAGTCTGTCAGGTAGGTCTCAGAAAAGAGCAAATGTAAATGTCATTTTGGTTTGAAACATATGATTCAAGATAGTGCCTAACAGCTTCTCCATTCCTGAAGAGTCATCATGAGGTAAAATGTGAAATGGGGACCAGAGATCAGGCCATGACTTAGGGGACACGTTGCTGAGCAGTCAGGGGCGGGAGGACTGATGGGACGTGTGGAGGGAAGAACTGGGATGAGCCCAACAATGAGACCCCAGAGGCGGCGCCATGTAGACCTACGAGGGAAGAAGGCCACTTCTGGTGAGTTCCTTTGTGGGGCGTGACAAAGCCCTTGAAGGCCCCTCCGCCCTGAATTTCCTCATGTAGTTGTTTATCGTCCTCAAAAACACCAGGCTGAGCGGTGTGCGTGTGTGTCCCTGGGGGGCTGAGATGGGGATGGGACCTGTGGGAGAAGGCTGGGGGATGCCAAGTTCACACAAGGAATTGACTTGGTTGTACTAAGGAAAGGGAGAGGGACTGAGCACTTCCTGAGCATCTGCTATATTTTGGGGGGTTTTGGAGATTATATTCATCTTTATCATAACCTTCTGAAGCTGATATTAAGAAACAGTAAACACTCTTTAATCACTAGAAATTTAAATATGAAACTAAAATTGGAAGTAAACATGACAGGTGAAAAAATTGTTTTTTCTCTCCCATTTTCTTTTTCTTTTTTTCTTAAATCATAACTGTGTACGTTGATGCATTTATGGGGTGCAGTGTACTGATTTGATATACAATGTGAAATGCTTACAGCAAACTGTGTGATTAACACATCCATTGCTTACTTAATTTGTTGTGGTAAGACAATTACACTCTTTTCTTTTCCTTTTCTTTTTTTTTGAGACAGAGTCTCAAGCTGTCGCCCTGGGTAGAGTGCTGTGATGTCACAGCTCACAGCAACCTCAAGCTCTTGGGCTTAAGCAATTCTCTTGCCTCAGCCTCCCAAGTAGCTGGGACTACAGGTGCCTGCCACAATGTCCAACTATTTTTTGTCATTGTTATTGATGCAGTTGTCATTGTTGTTTTAGCTGCCTGGGCCAGGTTCGAACCTGCCAGCCTTGGTGTATGTGGCCAGTGCCCTACCCACTGAGCTACTGTGCCACCCTACACTCTTTTCTTAATAGTTTTGAAATGTACTGTTGCATTATGCACATTAGGTGAGGTCCCCCCAAATACCCTCCCTTCTCCTGCCTCCCCCACCCCTCCCCTTGCTCTCCTCTTCCCTTCTACTTTCTGGAGTATAGTTATGTTTTCCTATTCGTCTGAATGTGTAGGTGATTATATATTGATTTCATAGTAGTATTGAGTACATTGGATACTTTTTTACCCCATTCTTGAGATACTTTACTAAGAAGAATATGTTCCAGCTCCATCCAGGTAAACATAAAAGATGTTAAGTCTCCATCTCTTTTAAGGCTGCGTAGTATTCCATGGTGTACATATACCACAATTTGTTAATCCATTCATGGGTTGATGGGCACTTGGGCTGTTTCCATGTCTTGGCGATTATGAATTGGGCTGCAATAAACCTTTTGGTGCAAATGTCTTTGTTGTAAAACGATTTTTGATCATCTGGGTATATACCTAGTAGAGGAATTGCAGGATTGGACAGTAGGTCTACTTTTAGTTCCTTGAGTATTCTCCAAACTTCTTTCCAAAAAGGCCATGTTAGCTTGCATTCCCACCAACAGTGTAGAAGCGTTCCCTTCTTTCTGCATACATGTCAACATCTGTAGTTTTCGGATTTTGTGATGAGGGCTAATCTTATTGGAGTTAGGTGATATCTCAAAGTGGTTTTGATTTGCATTTCTCTGATTAAAGATGATGACCATTTTTCACGTGTTTGTAGGCCATGCGCCTGTCTTCATCAGAGAAGTTTCTGTTCAAGTCTCTTACCCACATAGAAATGGGTTTATTTGTTCTTTTCTTATTGATTAAGTTGAGTTCTCTATGGATTCTAGTTATCAGACCCATGGTAAGTGGCTGGGTTCATCTCTTGGTTCTCTATTCTGTTCCATAAATCTACCTCTCTATTTTTGTATAAATATTCATAATTTATATTGGGCACTGTGCTACATTAGATGAGACAAAAGTCCTTGCCTTGGAGAGACAGGCTTGCAGTCTACTGAGCAGACTGACATCAGATCTATAGCTTATAATAAATGTGATTGATGACATACCAGGCATCTGCATTACATGTTGTGTGAACACAGAAGAGAGAAAATTCTGCTCTGCTGGAGTCATGAGAGACTCTAGGAGGTGAGGCAGGGTCTTGCCGAGGGTTTTCTTGGATGTTATTGTGTCCCCAGGCTTCGCTCTGTGTTGTGTTGACAACTTCAGGGCCACTCAACCTTTTTCCTGCGGGACCAATTCATAGGACAAATATCATTCAGAACTGAAGTCAAATGGCTTTTGTGTCCAGCCTGTTGAATTTCCCACACACATACCTTTCTAGGGAAAATCTGAAAATGAAATCAACTTAACGTGAACCAGAGCGGGGCTCTGAGCTCAAGTCCACCCAACCCCTTTCCTAGTTTGGAGGAGAAAGGTGATCATTGCCATGGAAACCTGCAGAGTGCACACACCGTGTCCCCATCCCACAGTGTTTAAAGAAGACTGCAGAGTGTCGGCAGCTCTGCTTTCCCACGTGCGATGTCACAGAGATTGATGTCCTTGTCTTCAGTGACCTGTGATCATGCATCCTTAGCACCTTCCATCTTTCCACCTTGCTCAGCAAATTCCATGGACAATAACTTCAAACAGAGAGTGTGGAAAAGGGCACCAAAGACCAATCTTGACTGTTTAGAATCGAACTTCAAGCTCCTCTTCGGGGTGCTTTATTGAGCTCATGTAAATTATTTCCTTGCAAAATTTCCCAATCTTATTTAATACAATTTTCATTCATTTTTTTCTGTACTATTTCTCCTTCTCCTGTCTTCCTCTTACTGCCCCTCCTCTCCCCCAAACTGCCTAACCATTCTTTACCCTTTGCTTTGATGGCAACCTCTATAAATACAGCCAGAGTGGCAGCAGGTGTCCCAGGAGAGCAGTGAGGTCAAGGGGGTTCTGCTGGGCTGTCTGAGGTCAGATGGACAGCCTATTTCAAGCCCCAGCATCCCTTTGTGTTATCCTCACCTCAGGCAATATTTTTGTTTACTGTGGTTCAGCTCCCTGGAATGCGCAGCTCTTTCAGAGGCTGAGCGGAGAGGCCGATTCTGTCTAACCTTCCTGGGCAGCCTTTCTCTTGACCTGGAGTGAGGAGTTGGGGGCAGAGGAGGAAAAGGTGGATACATAGAGTCCTCAGGGTAAACTGGCTTTCTAAGACAACAGTGGTCCTGGACGAGAGGGTCAGGCGATCTGTCACTGTCCAGCCAATATGCAGAGATGTGGTTTAGGTCCCAATTATGAAGGGCAGAGATTCTGGAGAACAGCAAGAGAAATCTCTCCATTCTGTTCTGCCTCAGTTATGATTCTGAGTACCAGGAAACAAACCTAGAAAATTTTAACTTTATATGACAGAAAACAACATCAAAGAAGTCTTTATTTTAACAATGCAAAATGTTTAAACAATGTACAGGTAATTTTTCACTTTAACAAAATATCTAAAAAAATCATCAAAGAAAACACCATGTTATCAGAGTAATCTTTACCAATATCACAACATCTATTGTCTATGTGTGACTACTTCCTCAAAGTCTCCTAAACAAACATCCTCACAATCATGGTGAAACTAGATAACTGAGGGGGAATGTGGGAAAGATTGTGAGCTGAGCTGACGAGATCAGCTGTCTTATTTCAACTTAGCTTTGCAGGCTTCATTTTGCAGGCCACTTTTCTGGTCCTATCTGCACTGAGCACGGCTCATCTCTGAGACTGGGCACCTAATTTCATCAGTGGAGATGGATTTGCTTGACAATGTTAACTTCCTGTTTGGGAGGTGGTGTCCAAAACTATGAAAGCTTTTAAGACCTGAAGTTCTCTAGAGGAAAATGACTATGAACCTGTGTGGTTGGTACCTGAAACAATCCAGGGTTGCTGATTTTGAATGCCTAAATTAAGATGAGAGAATCAGAGTAGAGGAAGCAATGAGCAAGTACTGACTGCCTTTCGTATGCAAGGAATTTTATCTCCTCATCTCATTTAATTGCACAAGAAATGGCCCTTTGAGTTGGTGTTATTTTTCTCATGTTACAGATGCTGAAGCAAGTATTCCATGAACTTAGGAAACAATGGACAGAGCCAGAAGGGCAGCGTCCAAATGCAAACTGAATCCATCTGACCGTCCACTGGGCTAAGAGAAAGGGTTGATGTCTTGAGGACTTGGGGAGGCTCATGCATTTTGTTCTAATATGAGCAAATGCTTTAGACTACAATCTGACTACACCATTATTAGATGTGCCTGGAACAGAAATGGCACCTGGAAATAGAGCTTTATGTAGAAAACAGAAGGACATGATAAAGGTTGGATGCTCGAAGCAAGTCTTAAATTCATTCCTTCCTTCCTTCCTTCCTTCCTTCCTTCCTTCCTTCCTTCCTTCCTTCCTTCCTTCCTTCCACTCTCTCTCCCTCCCTCTGCAAACGGAGATGAAAGAGCCAATGATTTTGCTTTGGCAAGTTAGGAGAAAATAAAGACAGGGGGTGACATGTCTTCTTGAACAGTGGGTAAACTTTACTGTGGGCTGGGGAAAAGGGATTCTAGGAGAGAGAAAAATGCATGGGGCATGAAATGGACCAGGTGGCTGAATATCAAGGGTAGTGGGAAGGCTGGGCTGGGAGGATAGCCCTGTGTTCAATTTTCTTTCCAAGAAGGGTTGGGGAGATTTTTGTTTTGTTTTGGTTTTTGGTTGGCAGGAAGAAATATAGCTTACATGGATTCTGGGGTCTGGGTAGGACTTTAAATGGTCAAACAAAGCCAAGCATCCACTGGCAGTGCGGCCATAAATTCTGCACTTTCCTTCTGTTCTATGGCCCATCCATGTTTTCTATGGGGCTGGGTAATAAGCCACTCACCTCACAGAGCCCCCTGGGAAAATCCCAAAGAGATTTGGGAGTAATCTGTTCCCATTTGCAGTGGGTACCAGAGTATTTCTCCAAAAGCTGGGTCTAGTCATTTAACAGAATTGTCCTTGAAGAAATACCTCAAGTTAATAGGAAAGAATTATTTTTCTTCTGTGGAAATAAATGAAGATTAACTAAATGAGAACAAGCAAAGGCTATTTATTCAGAACTCGCTGTACGTAGTGAGGGTGTCAGCCTCCATCACTTGTCTTTCTGCAGGAAAGGCAGGCAGAGGAGGGGGGCAGATGTGGAATGGAGGAAAAGGAAGGCTTCTGGTGTGTCCTGATTGGAGGCTGTTGGCACAGATGCTGGAGGCAGCTGGTTGGTGCTGACTTGGAAGGAGGGACAAAAATTAGAAAGCCCTCTGTTATTAATTAAGTCCTGGCTATTTTGGGGTGATCATTACAGAGGTTATTGTTTGGCTTCCATGATTGTTACTAGAGATAATGTCTAGTTTCCTAAAAGCCTGCACTGCAGAGAGCAGGCTGACTCCCTGGGCGGTTGCCGAGGTTAATGGGCTCATTTCTTAGGCACAGATTGTATAGTTTAGAAATGGTCTGGCCTCTGTCTCCTTTTATATCCAGTCTCTCAGTCTATATACCTCTGTGAAATAAGGACTAGCTTCTGGATTTCAGGGCAGTACTGAGAGTAGAGTCTAGTTGGTGTCATGTGGGGTAGGTAGAGAAGGTGCATGAGAGCAGAATAGTGAAAGGCCAAGTTGTGCCGGTGTTTACAAATGTGGCAGGGGCAGGTGTGGGCTGAACTCCAGGTGCTGCCCCTGGGGCTGCATCCCTGGAGGAAGGGATTTTGTGAAGACAGCTCTGGAAATGTCCTGTATCGGCTTCTCTATTCCTTTCAATGGGCAGTAGCCTGAACTCCATCCCAGTAAATTACCAGGTCTCTCTCGGGCGAAGCCAGAGCGGGATGCATACTGTTGCTTGTGGAAATAAAGACGAAGAGAAGAAGAGACACTTTGTTTGGCTGAGACCTTATGACAAAGATGCTGCCGGCCATCGCTGCATACAACTTTAATAGAAAAGTCACTTTCTTCTCCACCCCTCCCCCCGCCCCCAATTCTGAAATCTGGATTGGAAAGAGGAATCTTTTTTTTTTCCTTCCCCTGTAACTAGTATCAGGTGTCTCACTCAGGTGGTTGGGTAAAATGTCAAAATATTTTTATAACAGCTATAAACGGTTTTACAATACACTTACTGTTTATGGGGAAGGCTGCCGGGTTGGGGAGCTTTCATGGCTGTCACAGACGCACAGCACAGCAACCAGCATTTCTTATGGAGTTTTAGCTAAAATGCGTTAATCCTGGTCACAAAGCCAAGTATAAAATTTTAGTGGCTTCTGAAACTGTCACCCTTTTTTATGCCCCCTGTCTGAAGCTTGCTGGGGACCAACAGAATCTGACACAGCTAAACGTATTGCTTCTTGTGAACAGTGTTTATCAGGCCACGTTCACTTGAAGGCAGAGAAAAGATAGGATGAAAAGTGCAAAATACTGCTTTTTAAATAATTAGTGGAGTAAAAAAAAACTATATCCCTAGGGTATGGTGTATTGTCACTTAAATTGAAGGTTTTTTTTCTTCCTCAAGTAAAATGGTATCTTTTTACTCAGAAAAAAAAATCAACAATTGAAAAATAAAAAAATTAATTGATGATAAGAATGTCTGGTTTTTAAAAAGGCAAGAATAAAGATATAGTGAAATGGAGCACAATATTTACTTCTTTTGTAGGATCAGGGAGTGAGTTTCAGTTCTTAGCATCATCTTTCATAGGCTATAGAAAGCAGTAAGTGATAGTTTAATGACTTTAATGATACAAATTCATGTGAATTAACACTGTGCTGGAAAGTTATAAAGAAGTTCTCATTAAATGGATATGGAGGACCAATATTGAGAGCTGATCACAATACAGCAAAATCTCTTGGAAAAAAAAAACAAAAAACCCCAGAGGTGTCTGGTCCCTTCGGAAACATGGCGGAATATTCCTACGTGAAGTCCACCAAGCTCGTGCTCAAGGGGACAAAGGCAAAGAGTAAGAAGAAAAAAAGCAAAGATAGGAAGAGAACTAGAGAAGAGGATGAAAAAACCCAACTTGATATTGTTGGAATCTGGTGGACAGTAACAAACTTCGGTGAAATTTCAGGAACTATAGCCATCGAAATGGATAAAGGAACCTACATAGATGCACTTGACAATGGTCTTTTCACATTGAGGGTGCCACATAAAGACGTTGATGAGGGCCCCAGTCCTCCAGAACAGTTTACAGCTGTCAAATTGTCTGAGTCCGGAGTTGCCCTGAAATCTGGCTATGGAAAATATCTTGGTGTAAATTCAGATGGACTGGTTGTTGGGCGGTCAGATGCAATTGGACCAAGAGAATAGTGGGAACCAGTCTTTCAAGATGGAAAAATGGCTTTGTTGGCCTCAAATAGCTGCTTTATTAGATGCAATGAAGCAGGTGACATAGAAGCAAAAAGTAAAACAGCAGGAGAAGAAGAAATGATAAAGATTCGGTCCTGTGCTGAAAG
>CAUYPK010170061.1:0-32800 GCA_963574355.1 Loris lydekkerianus
ACAGAGCCATATCACGTCAGGCACCGTCAGTGTCAGAGCTCAGAGCCTCCCGCTGCACAGAGCCATATGACGTCAGGCACCGTCAGTGTCAGAGGTCAGAGCCTCCCGCTGCACAGAGCCATATGACGTCAGGCACCGTCAGTGTCAGAGGTCAGAACCTCCCGCTGCACAGAGCCATATGACGTCAGGCACCGTCAGTGTCAGAGGTCAGAGCCTCCCGCTGCACAGAGCCATATGACATCAGGCACCGTCAGTGTCAGAGGTCAGAGCCTCTCGCTGCACAGAGCCATATGACGTCAGGCACCGTCAGTGTCAGAGGTCAGAGCCTCCTGCTGCACAGAGCCATATGGCAGAACCACAGGAAAAGCTACAAGGCACCCAGCAGCCCAGTGACTGTCAGGCCCACTGTTCTGCTCCAAGTTGTCTGGGGTTGGTCACTTGCAGGGCTCATGGGCTGGCTCCAAGTGACAATGAGTTGATGTGAAGTCAGCCAGTGGTTCAACAAGTGGATCTAGACAGCAGTAGTAAAGAAACTGAAGAAAGCGCCTTTGAGCCTTAGTGAGAAACTGACAGGGCAGCTAAGTGTGTGCTACTGAGGAGCATTCCAAAAAGAATGGGTTGGGTATTCTGCCTCGGCCTCCAGTCCTCCCGAAAGGTCTGGAAGCACAAAGGGCTCCCTCAGCAGGGAGGGATCCAGTTGATCTTTCTGACACACATAAGAGCCAGCTACATGTGTTCCAAGTACACACAGCCAATCCCAGGGACAGACACCTGGATCCCGCTGCTGCCCTGGGAATCCCATTCTCCAAGGGTAAAGCTATGGCACTGGGTGAGGAGGCAGGGAGGTGTAAAAAGTCTCCCCATGTTTGGGGACTGCTGACGTAGAAGACTTCTAATACATTTCCCGAGGCTGTGAGTTCATGACTCCGTTTTACAGAGGCAGGAAGAAACTAAGCAGAGGCTGTGCTCTGCCAAAGCCTAGACCACTGCACAGTGGGGCCTGGGGCCTCAAGAGCATCCAATGTCTAAGACCACCCCAGCCAGCTGCTCCCTGGGCCCCTGTCACTCAGGAGCCTGGGCACTCCTGCCTCAGCGGAGGTGAGAAGAGAGGGGAGGAAACCAGGAAGCCAAGCGAGCGTGACCAGTTCATTTATATTAACTATCCTCGCAGGCGGTGCCACCAAACATTTTTGATAATGTGGAAGAAATTTAAAGCATACCTTCTCCAACATGTTTACTTTATTCAGTTTTAAGTACATGCATGCACTACTATACTAATATAGTTTACACATGAAAATTTACAGCTATATAGGAATATGAACATGTTACAAAAACGTGAGTGCTAACATATTCTTCTCGCACCCCCAAAGGATCATCTCGTGTACTCTGCTCAGGAAACCACTGCCCTAAGAGTGAGGGGACTGTCCTTGCACAGTTTCATAGAATCTAATATTCCAGATGAGCTATTTCTCAAAATCAGCAGAAAATATTATTCAGGAATATGTAGGTTTGGAGTTGAAATAATCTGGCGAGAGTTTTCAATTGTGCCATTAGATTGTAAACAGCGGGTGTTCTGTGAAAGTGTGAAAGCCACTTTTCCAGGGAGAGGCTCTCTCTGGAAAGAGCCTGGATGCTCTTACAAGGGGAGACCCACAGTGGAAAGACAGAAAGCCCCCTCTCCTTACACCCTGGTCACAAGGATGGAGCAAGAAAGCTGCATACACCAGAAAGAAACCTGGGGCCTCCCTTGGCACCTCCTCCCCAGACAGTGGCCGATCTATCACCAAGTCGCACAGATGCCTCTTACCTGTAGCTTGGCTTCCTCGCCTTCCCTCTACAGCCACTGTGACCACCAGATCACTTTCTCTCCCACCATCACTCAGGTCCAGGCTCCCACAGCCTCCCACCTGGACCACAGCCCTCACCTCCTGACCGACTCCATCCAATGTGACCCCTGCGCAACAGCCAGTGATGCTAACTGACCATGCTCCAGCCTACACACTTCACTGGTTCCCACACCTCTGAACATATCAGGTCAGACAATTAAGTTCACAAACTCATCCTAGAAAAAGTGCCACATATCTCGCTGCTGAGTATCACTATGGTCGCCTCTGAAGTAGTCCCCTTGGGAACCTCTGCACCAATGCCAGCATCTAGTCCATCTTTCAAAGAACTTTTTCTAGGATGAGTTCCCAGAGTTAATTGTTCAACTTCCTATCAAGGCCTGTCATCACCTCTTCTTTGGCAGAGACGGGGAACCTGTGGCCGTAAGGAAACTTGTGGTCTTCCTGGTCCTTAACTGTAGACTTCTGACTGCATCCAAATTTTTATATAACAAATCCTTTCATTAAAAGGGGTGCAGCAGAGAAAGATGAAGCTTTTCTCACCTCCTATCGTGCTTAAAAAAAAAAAAAGAATGATCTTGAAATCAGAATCATGGTTTCTCCACCCTGTGTGACCTCTGTGCAGATCCTCCCACCTCCTTCCCTGTACTCCACTCCTGCCTGGGACACTCCGTCTCTACCTGCCTGGGCAATGCCTACTCAGACTTCTGACTTCAGCTCCATCTTCACCTCCCCAGGGAAGCCCCAGATAACAGCAGAGACTCCTATGACAGGCAGGGGTAGCGCCTACCACAGTTGTATTTTTGTGAGTCCACTGGCAACTAGGTGTGCAATAGAGGCACCTTCTCCCCTGTCCTAGGCTGATAGTTGGTGGAACTGTGCCATCTGTGTCCCCACGACCCAGCACTCTGCCTGGCACATGGTAAGCATGTGGTGAGCTCTGAACGTTTGTTCAGGGAATGAGCATATGAATGTCTTAAAGCAGCAGTCACTAACATTTTTGACCAGGGACCAGTTTCATGAAGACAATCTGTCCATGTACTGGGGCTGGGAGGATGATTTTGGGATGACTCAAGTGCATTACAGTTATTGTGCACTTTATTTCTATTATTATTACATTGCAATATATAATAATTATACAATTCACCATGATATAGAATCAGTGAAAGCCCGCGCTTGTTTTCCTACAACTAAATGGTCCCATCACTAACCTTAGCCTTGACTCCTCAGCTCCACCTCAGATCATCAGGCATTAGAGTCTCATAAGGAGCATACAGCCTAGGCCCCTTGCACATGTAATTACAAATCACAATGACTCCTGGGAGCTACAGTGGGATTTGCTCCTATCAGATTCCAATGCCACCACTGACATGATAGAAGGCAGAGCTCAGTGAAGCAAGCGATGGGGGAGAGGCTGTAAATACAGATGAAGTGTCACTGGCTCACTCTTTGTCCACCCCCTCCTGTGCAGCCTCGTTCCCAGTAGGTCACCAACCAGTCCCAGCCCATGGCCCAGGGGTTGAGGACCATATCTTAAAGAATGAAGTAGAGTGAAGGGATTATGTGTGGGATGTGTCTGGATAGAAGACAGAGGAAGTTAGAAAGGGGAAATAAAGATTAGAAAAGAAATAGATTATAAGAGTCAAACTGACAGGCAGAGGAAAAGGAGGTAGACTAAGGTCCTTTGTGGGACTCAATACCAGCCAGATCTTAGTTCCTTCCTAAGCTCATCTTCCACAGTCCCAGAACCACCCTCGTGCTTCTGAGAATGCTGCTCCTTGCCACCCCTTCTTGGGATGGGAATCCCCCCCCCCCCCGCCACTGCTGGCAGTGTGCAACCTGCCCACCCCACCCTGGACCCAGCAGGGACTTGTCCTTTAGCAGAGGAAGAATGACTCAAGTAACATGAATTAATCATGTTACTCTCTAATAAGAAAAAGCCAGAGGCTCTACTTGTCCTGTAACGTAGGCATGCCCCTTCTCTCCCTGGGCCTTTGCTTTCATCTATAAATGATGGAAGAATATCTCTGAGGCTCCATTGAGCTCCAGCATCTGGTGCTAACACTCCGGACCTCTCAGGATTGTTGGGAGGTTTACATGACATGTGATGGCTGCCAGGTGCTCAGAGTAGGTACTCAGTACATGTCATCTGTGTTGCCATTATTGTCATTACTCCGTGATCCTGTGGGAGAGTTCTGCCCTACATCTACCCTACGTTCCCAGTACCATTTTAGGAAAGGATGGGAAGGATGAAGTTTCTAGAAGATTTTTCCCTGATCAAGCACTGAGTATGTTAGTGGGACTGTCATGCTGATGTGCAGAAAGGGTCAAGGCTTATAGGTTTGACTACAGGACTACAGGCTCTGCTAACAGAGAACACCAACTTGCAGAGTCTGCCCACCCTGGTTTTTTGAGAAATAATCTTGAGACTTCCAGGAATTCCTCCAATGAATGAGGTTAGGAACTTTTTTTAGACCATGTAAAAGAGACACTACCAGATCTCAGATCTAAGCCACTGTAGGGTGTATCAATCCTTCTTTTAATTTGTCTCAAATTTCCATCTGGCTAGCAACTTTCTTGGATGACTTTCTTTGATTCTATTATCAATTTTAGTGTTTGCCCTTTTCTTGGAGGCCACTTTCCATATTCCACAAGACAAGTACCACTACTTTCTAGGAGGTAAATACAAATCACAACGACTCCTGGGAGCTGAGATGCTGCCCTTCCTCACCGGTCAGGAGGCCCTGGCACATCAGTCTTCCCTGCTGTGAGGCCAGAATGACTGATCTTGGCTTGTGTGAGTCTTCAAGATCACCTACACACAGTCAACACTGTGCATGTCCAACTGACAAATGCCCGTTTAGTTTGTTTAAGGGGTATGGAGTAGTCCTGATCTACGAACATGTAATTTTGTCCAGAGTCCATGCCTGGCCCAGACCAAGGGAAATGTCCTCTCAAGAGCCTGTCCAGGGTACCAACTGAACTGGTGGGCCTGCTGACTGCTCATGAGAGGAAAAGAATAGGAGTGTCCGAGGGGGAAGGCAAGATGCTCCAGACATGACTGGAGGAGCACGAGGAGGCCCGGACGCGACTGGAGGAACACGAGGAGGCCCCACCCAGAGCAGAAGAAACTCAAAGTTACAAGGGAGTAATGACTAGGACGATTCCAGTCTGAAGGAAAATAAGAGATCCTGCACAATGTTAGGGGGCCAACAGCCAACCAGATTGTGAAGGAGACAGAAAATACAGGGTGAGTTAGCTCAAAGGAACATAACCTATATCCATCAGGTCTGGCTGAAGAGAGGGGCTTAGTGGGCTGAAGTTTTAAAAAATATAATCGTGTTACTGAGCTATCCATACACTATAAAATTCAATTTAAAGTGTACAATTTAATGATTTAAAGCTTATAATTCAACGATTTTTAGTATATTCACAGAGTTGTACACAGATTACCACAATTTTAGAATATTTTCATCAGCCCAACTCGAAACCCACACCTTAGTCACATTCCAATCTCCCCCTCCCCTAACCCTGTGCAATCACTAACCTATTTTCTGTCTCTACTTCATTGAACTTCTCTGGAAATGTCCTAAGTGGGATCTTGCAATAGGTAGCCCCTCATGGCTGGGTTCTTTCACTTCGCATAATGTTTCCAGGTTGGTCAATGTTGTAACATGTATTGGGACCTAACTCCTTTTTAAGGACAAATAATATTCTATTGTAGGTATGTACCTCATTTTGTTTATCTGTTGATAAATAGCTTGACATTTGGGTTGTTTCCACGTTGGCTATTGTGAGTAATGCTACTGCGAACACTCACATACAGATTTTCATAGAGATGTGTTTTTATTACTCTTGGGTAATTGGGTAATCACTCCCTAGGAGCAGAATTGCTGTGTCATATGTTAACTCTATGTTTAATCTTTTGCGGAACTGCTAGACTGTTTTTCAAAGTGGCTGCATCATCTTATACACCCACCAGCAGCGTATGAGGGAGGGTTCCTGGCTTGGGTTCTAGACTGCCTGCTTCCAGCCCTGTCTCCACAGTTTATTAGCTGGTTTTGGGCAACTTCTCAATGTCCTCACCTGCACAGTGAAGCATAATAACGGTCCTGGCCTCTCAGGGTTGTTGGGAGGTTTATATGAGATGGGATGGATTGTCAAGTGCTCAGAGCAGTGGCTGGCCTGATTAAGTACTCAGAACAGGTCATCTGTGCTGTCATTACGCCACTACCCTGAACAAGATTTCTGGCCTGTTTGCCCTATGTTCCCAGTACCATCTGGTGAGAGGATGGGCAGGATAAAGTTTCTAGAAGGTTTTTCCTTGATCAAGCACTGAATATGGCAGCAGTGCACTGGCATTTGCAGAAACAGCTCCCTCCCAAATGTCCAGGCCTGGGTCTGAAGTGTGCATGTGCAAACCCTGTCTTCAGCGTCAGGACAACACTCTCTCTCAGCTATGGTCCTCTCTGCTCCCTGACCTTTTCTCCCTGTGCAGGCCCAGACAGGGATGCCTGTGCCCATGGGGGCAAGCACAGATGTCCCATGCCATCCATCCCGGGAGCCAGCTCTGCCTCCTCACGTCACCCCCTAACGATGCAACTTGCTGCTATGCTGGGCCTGAGACTATTCAGGTATCTTCATAAGGTGGTACTGTTCCCTTCAAGTGTATGTTTGGCTTTTCTCCCTATGACAATGACAAACACTGGGAATTTGCTTACCCACTAGAGACCCATATAAATGGGAGAATTCCAAGGCAGCTGACAGGTCAGCTGGCCGGAAAAGGATGCAAGAAAAATAAAACCCTCTCTGTGGAGGGCTGCAGGCTACTTTCTGCAAGCTACTTCCTGAGAGCATATGCACATGAACTCCTGAAGGAACAGGAGATTTCACGGACATCTCCTAAGAAAGAAGAAAGCAGAATTGTCATTACATTACATTACGCTATGTTACATTTCATTACGTTACATTTCATTACATTATTTCCATGTACATTTGGAATATGGGAGGAAACAAGCTCACCCCATCTGAAAATGGAAACGGGTAGCTTTGCAAAAATTACAAAAATAATCTTACATTTTCTAAAATAATCCTACAATTCGCTAGTAACAAACAGGTAACGATCCGTCTTATACTGAGTCTTTTGGGGGGGGCACCCTGTGTATTTTTGTTTTCACAAGCAGACCAAAAGGAAATGTCAATTTTCTTTACAGTCCTTCGACCTATTGACTAAATCTGCCTTTTAGAATTTGTTCCCATAGCCTCAAGTGGTTCTTGAGTGTCCAGGAGCAACAACCAGTTATGAACATCAGGCCTCAGGATCAGAAACACCTGTTAAAAATCTATCTTCAGCCTTGCTGGAGGAAAAATGCACACAACATTCGCATCCACAATACCCTGTGAATTTAGCTGCAATTACCTTTTTCTCTTCGTTCCCGTTACATTCAGCTAATTACCCTGGACCTCTTCATTCTCTTCTTTTTTTAATGGGATGCTGTACCATCTCCCTGTTCTGTGTCTCCTCTCTTCCCCCACTCTCATCTCCCCTCACTTCCTCTCTCCTTTTAAAAGATAAAATAAACTTATACTTTTATATTCTAATCTTGGTCTAGAACAGTGATTCTCAACCTGTGGGTCGTGACCCCTTTGGGGGTTGAACGACCCTTTCCCCTTTCACAGGGATCGCCTAAGACCATCTGAAAACATATTTCTGATAGTCTTAGGAAATGAGACACCGCTCCTCCAGTGTGGGGGTCACCACAACATGAGGAACTGTATTAGATGGTTGTAGCATTAGGAAGGTTGAGAACCACTGGTCTAGAGAAATTCTTTTCTTGACCCATACGGAGCACCTACTGAGCTTTGCACCATAACCAAAAGGCTACAGAGCATATGTTCTGACTGTACAGCCTTCTGGAAAAGGGAAAACTATGGAGGCTGTATCAAGACGGATGCTTGCCAAGGATAGGGGAAGGGAGGGAAGAATGGGGGACACAGAGAACTTTTAGGGTAGTGAAGTGACAATACTCTGTGTGATATTGAAGGAGCTGAGAATTTTACCCCAGTATATGACTCCTTGGTATAAAGAGTATTTTGAATTAAAGGCCCTTAGAGATCAATGGGTATTGGAAAGTGCTTTCGCTCTATTTGCATAAAACTAGACAGACCCATCAAAGCACAACTGGAATTCCCTTCCCCTTCTTGTCATCTCAGTATATTATAGGAAAGAAGATCAAAAATGCAATCAGACCTGGCCCAAATCATTTTAAATGTAACACCTGCCTGTCAGGTTAAGTTACAAGTCAATTTGTTTTCTCTGATCCATTCATTCTCCTAAGTATCTATTCATCCTCCCTAGCAACTATTTATGGTCCCTAATCAGAATTACCTATATCCCTCATCTCCTCTTCCCCTCTAATGAGGGTATCTAAATTTCTGGATCCCATTGGGGTAATGGGTAATCACTCTGTGATTCTCCCCATTTGCAGGGTAAACAAATCTCTTTCTTTTATTAATTTGCCTTATGTATTGTGAGTTGATTTTTCTTTTTTTTTTTTTTTTTAAATTAAGTCACAGCTCTGTACATTGGTATGATCATGGGGCATCATACACTAGTTTCACAGACTGGTTGACAGGTTTATATCACACTGGTTAACATAGCCTTCCTGGCAATTTCACAGTTATTGTGTTAAGACATTTACATTCCACATTTACTAAGTTTCACATATACCATTGTAAGATGCACCACAGGAGTATTCTCACCAATCCCCCTCCTTCCACTTACCTCCCCCCTCCCTCCCCTCCCTTTCCCCCTTCCCCCTATTCATAGGTTGCAAATGGGTTACAGCATTCATGTGAAAGCCCTAAATTAGTTTCATAGTAGGGGTGAGTACATTGGATACTTTTTCTTCCATTCTTAGGATACTTTACTAAGAAGAATATGTTCCAACTCCATCCATGTAAACACAAATGTGAGTTGATTTTTCAATGAATCTTGAGAAGGGGAAGTTTCCATTCACCCCCATAATACCCTAAATGGTGGGTACAAGTTATTATACATTTGCCTAAACCCATAGAATATATGACATCAAAAGTGAACCCTAATGTAAACTGTGGACTTCAGATGATTATTGTTGGGGGGGCGTAATGTAGCCACACACCTCTTCCTCCCCCAAGACAAAGAAACAAAGGACCTAGTTAGCTCCACCCCCCAGAAATTCTCACCTAAAAATCCTAACTTTCCCCAGTAAGCTGTGGAATTTGCTTACCCATTAGGGACCCGTATAAAAGGGGTCTGTAACTGCCCTCTGGTGTAGACAGCTCACCCTCCCCTTTTAATAAAGCTGGCCTGAACATCTAACCTCCCTTCTCCTCTCTGGGTGCCACTGCTTCCACCTTTCAAGTATGATGTGTCGGCTTAAGTTCATGGGTTGTAACATGTGCACGTGTGGGGAAAGAGGGTCTATGAGAAATCTCTAGGCCAGTGATTTTCAACTGCTGTGTCGTGCTGTGAGAGGATCTTAGGTGTGCAACAAAAATTTTTAAAGAGCATTAAGTAAATTATTTTCAAAAGAAGATCAAAGCACAGTAAGTATGCTCTTTTTTTGATCAACATAATTTAAGTGTGCTACAAAAGTTTCACTGTAGGTTCAAGTGTGCTATGTGATTTAAAAAAAAAAAAAAAAAAGGTTGAGAAACACTGTTCTAGACCTTCTGCTCAATCGTTCTGTGAACCTAAAGCTGCTCTAAAAAAGGAAAGTTGTGTGTTTTTTAATATAAAAACTTCAACCTTTAAAAAATGGTGAATGTGTGGGGGAGCCTAAGAACCCAAAATTAAGTAACACTCTGTTGGGTCCCTGTGGGTGTGTGACCAGCATCTCCTGACAGTCCCGGGGGTTCTGGGGCCCCACTGGCTCCTGCAGTCCCTATGGCCATCCCCTGAGGACAGGTGGGCTCATCACAAGCTTCAACTCCAGGGTCCTCATTGGCAGAGGCTCCTTGCAAGGCCTGACCTTTGGATCTAATTTTGTATTTGCCAAGAGGACATCCCATGTTCTAGAAGTATAACAGAAGAAAAGGGCTGAAAGAGGGAAAAACATTTATAAGTTGTCTCTTTAAAACCTCTCATCCTTTTTATGGAATTAAACCCTGTACTCCTGCCTACAGTAATCAGAGGGGTGGAGGACTGTTCTTTGTACTTTGTTTTAAACCATAGGAGATATCTTAATGGAATCATCTAGGCAAAGGTTCTGGGATCATCTTCATGGTGATAACGTGAGCAGGACCACTAACCACAGTTAAATAGCAACAGCCCCAAACTGAAACCTCCCTTTAAAAGCTCTTACGCTCTTACTAAACTTATCTTTTATTTTCCACCAAACTGCTTGTCCTTATTTTCATTAGGCTGTGGGGACAAGTACTGAACTTTCAGGAACAGAAGCATCAGGCCTCACAGAATCTGGATGCTCTGGAGGCTTCCTGGTCCTTTCCCTTAGGGAGAGAAGTTCTCTCTGCTCTGGAGTGGGTCTCTCAGATAGATTCCTTTCCACCAGCAGGAATTCTTCTTTCTATCAGATCAAAGTCACTTCTGAAGCCATTTAAACTCATGTTGTTACAAGCAACACTGGAGGATCTTTCAATGCAGAAATTACTTAAATAACTCCATTCATTCATTAATCCAAATGCAGACAAATTTTAGCACTTTTCTGTTGGCAAAATATGATTCAAAACAACACAGATTTCTGGATAAAAGAACATTTTAATATGTTACTCCCATCCTACCAATCTTTTTCAGGACTTCCCAGGAGCCTGCGTCCCAGAAAAGCAAGCTAAGCCCACCCTCCTAAAAACCAGGAGACTTTTCCCCAGCATTCCCCTCTCCCATGTTGGGAATGGTGAGCAGAGTTTTTCCGGTTTAAATGCACATTCTTTTCCACTGAATTGGATGGATGCATAATGACTTTCTACCTAGTCCTTTTTCAAAAAGCTCGATTCCAATCTTCTTTTTTATTTATTACTGTTTCCAGAAATAGGATTTACAAATATGGGTCTCAAGACATATCTCAATTTAAGCACTGCAGTGGCAGAACCCCTAAATACATGGATGTTCCTGCCAGGCAGTGCAAGTCATTTCTCTTAATACAAGATGAGGAATTAAGATGAAAGTGTGGCCAGTGACCCATGATTCAGAGGAGGAAAGAGACACGGATTGAAGGTAGTTTGATTAATGGAGCTCAGAAGGGGGACTTTTTTCTTTTCTTTTAATCTTTGTTGCTATTGCTTTTACACTTCAAAGAATGACATTGAGGAGGGAGAAATAAGACTGGTTTGTGTTCCCCAGTTAAAAAACTCCCCCTCCACTCTCCAGCCTTGTGACCTAACCTGATAGCCTGTTACTGTCCTAGGGAGGATCAGGGATTCTGTGTCAGACAATTAGTCCAAAGTAGCCTGAGTCAGGCCTGCTTAGCGTGGCTTTTCTCTGTCCTCCTCCCCTCCTTCCTTTCCTTTTTTTGCTCCTATGAGGTCGAGCAATTAAGTTTGCAAACTTGTCCTAGAAAAAGTGTTACACGCCTCATTGCTGAATATCACCATTGTCACCTTTGAAGTGTTCCCCGTGGGAAGATATGCACCAGTGCCAGCACCCAGTCCACCCTTCAAAGCAATTCTGGAACTCTTCCTGGAATGACCACCAGAGCTGTCATTGTCTAAAGTCTGACAATCAAGCTTGTGAACTCACCACCATGCAGTGACAGTGGCAGCACTGTACAAACGGCCTAGTAAGAGTTCATAATCTTGGTGTATCAGGGCCTCACAGCTGTGCTGCTGCCAATGTGTGGTGGTGTCTTGCTGAGTGGTGTTCATTATTGTTGTTGCCGGGTTTTTTTTTTTTTTTTTGAGTTTTTGTACAACCACAGCTCTGATGACCATTCCAAGAAAAGAGTTCCAAATTGTTTTGAAGGGAGGACTATGTACTGGCATCATTGCACAGCTTCCCAAGGGGAATACTTTGATGGAACCAGAGTGATATTCAGCAACAAGGTATGCAGCACTTTTTTCTAGGATGAGTTCATGAATGTTACTCACGAGACCTCGTATGTTTTCCTCTCCTCCCCTGCATTCCCTGTTTCTCTCCTACCCAGATCTTCCACATCTGGCTTTTCAAACTTTTTTAATCTTTGTTGCTTCTGTTTCTTGTTTCCATCTTCCAACTGGACTCTGCCTATTCACACAGTCCTTCCTTTGGACTGTCCCTCCTTTCTTCATAAAGGCTCCCACCACGTACGTGGTAAACATTTCATTGCCATTTATATTCCCAACCTGATGCCTTTAACTTCTAGCAATTTACCTTCTCTAGTCATCCAATTCCACACTTTATACATGTTTACCAAGAGCTCAGAGCTAAATGCTGCCAGGGATATAAAGATAATTTAGATATAGATCCCAAGACCAGACTCACCGCCTTTATTGTTTCCTCAGAGCTTAAAATAAGAATGCCAGGGAAGTGTGAACACTACTTTACAACCTTGGGTGTGGAAGCTGCCAGAAGCTGAGGATGAGAACATTGTCCTTACTCTATCTATGCGAATCATCTGTCCTTCCCCTACCATTTAGTTGCATTTTGCCTAGGATTAAAGAAAAGCTAGTAGGGCTCAATTATAGATAAACTATGTTTAAATACAGGAGGAAAGTGAATCATATTTAATTCTGTGTCTTTGACACTGTCAGACTGCACCGTGATCTAGAAGAGGACTGGTGTGTGCACACCCTTTACAGAATACAACATCACACAGCCCAAAAGGCTCACAAAGCTTTTGATTACTCTGGCACTGGAATTCGCGAACTGAACTCTATTTCAACTTGGTCAAGGTGAAATAAAAAGCATTGCCAATTGCTCCTAGGAATCTGTAGAAAGGGACTGTACTGGGTTGTCTAAAGCAGTGCTCCCTAATCTTTATGACACTGGTTTCATGAAAAACTATTTTCCATAAACTGGAAGCGAGGGGCATTAGATTCTCAGGAGGAGTATACAACCTAGATCCCTCGCATGCAGTTTCCAACAGGGTTCACACTTCTTTGAGAATCTAATGCTGCTGCTTATGTGACAGGAGACAGAGCTTAGGTGGTCATGAGAGTGATGGGGAGTTGGCTGTAAATACAGACGCATCTCTGCTCACTGCCTGCTGCTCCCCTCCTGCTATGTGGCTCAGTTCCTAACAGGCCACAGACCAGTACCAGTTGGCAGTCTGGGAGTGAGGACCACAGGTCTGGAGGACTCAGGAGAGGCCAGCACTGTTTGGCCTGCCATGGCTCTGCCAGACCAAGCAGCCTATCTGCCCATTGGTCATCTCACAAGGACTTCTTGCTCTTCAACATGCTGCTGGCCAGAAATGCTTGAGACATGCCTTGGAGAGAACTCTGCCTGGTGACTGATGGAACCGTTCTTTCTTACCCAAGAGAGAACAAAGGGAAGCCTACTCTCCCTCTTTACAGGGGCTGTAGAGGTGAGAATCATTCACTCAAGGTCACAAGTTTGAATCCAGCAGGTGAACACTAAGGCCTGGGTAAGAGCTTGAGAAATACCATACAACAAGTCATCAAGCCGTCAAGTTCGGTCACCCAAGATAAGGATCCAAGGCCAAGGCAGAGCCAGGGAGGGTGGGGGAGCTGGCAAGTGGGGAGAGCTGATGAGGGAGGGTGGGACCACCTCTATAGATGGGGGGAAGTGGATGGGGAGAGCCGAAAAGGCATCACTCCAAACTGGGCTCTAACATGGCCCCACATGGCTCCATGCTTCCCGCAAGTCATTTAGTGGCAATTGCATTTTGTGGCGCAATGGAATTATGCTACGGAGGTCTCAGCATTGAGCTCAAGCCCTGGCTCCTGGTCAAGGCTCAATCAAAGGCACTGCCAAGCCTGACTCCCTGAAATGTGCAGGAAGGAACAGCAGGTGCTAGCCTCAGTTCCTCAGCCATAAAACACAGCTGATGACAACATGCGAGCCGAGGGTCACTGCGAGGAAGGGACGGGACAACGTGAGGAACCCTCATTAACACAGTGGTGGCTCACGGTAAATGCTGACAAACAACAAGGAGGTTATTTGTTGATTGTATGAGCTATTTCCGGTGCAGCGGCAGCGCCATAACCTCTATGTGGAGCCCACAGGAGGGGCTGATGGGAGACCATGAACCTGAGAACCATAAGGAAACGATAGCTGCTGATGCGGGCCCACAGCTGCAGGTTTGCCACTGGGCCCCCACCAACCAGTTTCTCTGTCCACGTTCAGTTTTTACCTGTTGCACAAGTCTGTAGCTGGGTGTAGGCTGGCTGGGGGGCCAGGTGCTTCCTTACCTGCCTGATGGAGGGAGTCTCTTTGTGTCCTACAGGACTCGCCCCCAGACGCCCTGGCAGCAGCCTGCCCAGCTGGTTGGAAATGATCAGATTACAGGGTTCCCTGGGGTAGACCTGCTGTCAGGAGGTGCTGGTGAGTCACTGAGGCCTGGGGAGGGAGCAGGACCACTTCGGAGCACCACCTGGAGTTCTACAGTGCTCTGGGGATGTGGCCATGATCACAAACTGATCACAAATGACCACCAGAGCTGTCATTTGGAGCAGCACACCTGGAGTGTGTCCAGCATGTCACCTAGAGCAGCACACAGGGCAGGGACTGCAGCAGGCAGAGGTGGTGCCAGGGCAAAAGGCTCACAGAGTGGAGCCTTGCCTGCTTGGGGCCCTCATGGGTAGCCCATGTCAGCTTTTGGGTCATTGAGGCTGGGGCTGGGACGGAACAACAGGGCACCCGAGAAGTTGTCACTCATGCTCTTTTTCTCTAGTTCTGGTGGGAGCAGGAAGAACAGGGCCTCCAACCAGTCTTTCCATCTCTGTTGCTGACTCTGAGTAATGGACTTGGACTCCCTTTTAGGGTCTGAGTCACCAAACACACTGTCCCTGGCAGGAGGGGAATCATAAGGAAGCCCAGTCTGGGTGCAGGAGGTCTCTAACCCCTCACTCGCTTCTATAGTGAGGGGTTAACTTAGTGATTAAGGGGCATAACCTAGTGATTCCCTGAGAACTTGTACAAACGGGGAGCGACATCCAATAAACTAACAGGCACTCAGAGCTCAGGCTGGCCAGAGAGACAAGAGTGGGAAAATAACTATAAATTTACACAGAAGGTGACTCCACTGCCCATTCCACGTGGGGTAGGAAGCTGCTGACCTGGTGGAGGCTCGGGGCTCAGCGTGCTGACCCTGTGGCAGCAGTCCCACTCTTGCTGTCCTGCACTGGGTTATATTTTGCTCACTTTGCCTTTAGAAGTTCCCAGAACTCTTCCAGTAATTCTACCTGATCCTTTCCTTTTTGCATAAACTGTTAATAAAATCAATTGATTTTTAAAATTTGTGGGCTAGGAATTGGGTTAGAAGCTATGGAAATCAGTAATGAGATGTAAGGAACAAAAATGCTGCTCTGTGTTCCAGGATGGGGCTTCAGAGACTAGGGGCTCAGGGGCAAAGTGGCCAACCCAAGCGTTACCAGTGGCACCTGGGGACAAGGGGGCCTTAGGGGAAGAGAAATTGCCACAGCATGAGTGTCTGAAGACCAGACATTCTAGGACATGGTGCCAGCCATGATACTGCATAATCTAAAGCCGGAGAAGGACAAAAACCGATGCCACTTCACTTGGGTCTAGGCACAAAATGACCCTCGGAACCATTACATGACCCTCCTAAGCAAATCTGGACCTGGTGGCCTATTTGTTGACTGGCAAATTACAACACCAGTTGGCTTCACAATCTCTTCTGGTTTTTACGTAAAAATTAGGACTCTGGTCAGGAGGGGATCCCACAACTGGAGGGGACACTAGGACACTGAGAAAGTGACAAACTTTCAGTCCATTTTATTGAGACTTCTATTTTGTTATTTAGGAGGAAAGAGAATTGTAGATGTTCTTTTTGGGTCCAACATAACCATCCACTGACAACCTAAGCCAAATATGACAACATCCATGGGAAGGAACTGGGCAAACTTCTACCAGCTGTAGAAGTGTCAGCTCCAGCGTCTGCTAACTCTCTGAGGCAAAGGCTATAATGTGGGCACCAGAGCCCCCTGGGCACCCTCACGTCCAGCCTCCCTTGCAGCTAGGTGAGGCCAAAAGACTTGTTCATGCTAGTGAATGTGGGCCTAGGGACTAGAAAAGACTTGTTCATGCTAGTGAATGTGGGCCTAGGTGAAGTGCGCCACCTCAGGCCTGCCATGCCTGAAGAGCCAGTGTACCATCTCCATCCTCTTTCCTGCTGCATAGAGACCTTGGAAGCCACCTGCTGAATGTGGAGAAGCCACAGTGTGGAGGGGGCCGTGGTCCTTGAATGACCTCCAGACAGGCTACCTGCCAAGACATTGGGAGGTTTGCTTGTGTCAGGGGCTAGAATGACTTGGCACCCACACTGTCTGCTATTTTGACTTGTAATGTACAGAATTTAAATAACATATAGGAACCCTATGCTTTGAACAGACTAGGTGTCCAGAAGCAACAGGCCTCCCTGAGGTTCCTTCTAACCAGTAATTATACTTCTGCTTTCCTTCCAGAAAACAAGTCGTCTTTCAGCCTTTGTGGGTACTGCACATGAATATTGCAAATGTCACTGGCCTGCCCTATCCCGTTCACGTCTCTGCCCTCCTGGGGCTGGTTGCATGGTTTAGAAATTTGCTGGAATGGTAGCCAGCAGTGCAGCTGATAGAAAAAAAAAAATAGTCTTTTGAATTTTTAAATAGTTCTTTCTGGTGCTGCTTTGTTCTTGATCTCCTAACAGTGTGTCCAGCATATCTCCCAGGCCTGGGTCTATTTGAACAATTCTAAAATGTCGTCTCCTATTGCTGCTGCAATCAGCGAGCAGCCTGGCCACCACAGAGCCTTTAGGTAGAATTTGCTGGTGCATGCTACCCATTCATAGAGAGCTTGGTTCGAGAGAGAGCTACCTTAGCCACACTGTGTGTCTCTGGTCCGGCTCAGAGAAAACATAGAGTGGCATTGCACTATCTTGTAGGAATTCCTTTTTTCCTTTTGTAAACATTCTGGGGGTGCGGTTGGGTTTTTTAGTTTTTGGAGTACCACTACATAGCACTGGTCTTGAAACCTTAAGTTCAGGGTTGCTCCAAGGGCCACCCCAGGCCATCGTCCTGGAAAATGTGATGTACCATCTGTCCTGCAGACTGAAGTTCATCATGGCTGACTCTCCCCCAAGATGCCACGTGCGGCTGCATTTGCTTCCGACCACCCACGGGTCCTGTAAGGGAGGCCCAGGAAGTAGGAGGAAATCACATCCTTTCTACATTTTCCCTGGATTTAATGACAGGCAGGACACTGCTCGAGAGGAGCCTGGATAGGACTGGCCAATAGAAGGAACAGAAAATCTAGACAGGGGCCTGGAACTAAAAATCTGCCTCCAAATAATTTAATCTTGAAAGATGAAGTAGTCAGTTGCCCATATACCTGTAGCATCTCCCATTAGTAATGTGGGGGCCTCATTCTGGGGAACCATGCAAAATCCCTGCTCAGAAATGGAGATTTGTTTAAAGTGTTCCCAGAGGGAATAACAATAGTGTCTGGCCTGCCAATAGGAAGGGGTTTCTTTGGCAAAAAGAGATGCTTCCATCAAGGCAAGAATTAAGGCAGGCAGGTATGGTTCTGCCCAATGTGGATAGTACCATCCTCCTAGTGACATGTCAACCTTGTCCCACAGGGGAGGGGTCAGCTGGTGCTAGGGACTCTGGGATCAGCTTCTCTGGGGCTTGTCAGTCACACTGGAATCTCTAGGAGAAATGCTCTACCAAGCTTTGGAAGCCAGGTCTTGCTGTCATTTCCTAACTACTGTCCCCTTGTCAGCCTCAGAAATGCAAGCCAGCTCCTTAACAAGAACAGCATTCATGGTCATCAACTACAGCTAAGATTCAAACATTTACTGTGTGTCAGATGTTTTGCAAAGTGCTTTAAAAGTCAGTCTTTTACAGGCAGTCCCTGGGTTACAAACAAGATAGGTTCCATAGGTTTGTTGCTGAGTTGAATTCGTTTGTGAGTTGGAACAGGTACATTTCTATCACATGTGCCTGTAATAGCCTCTGTTCGTCATGCAAGTTGTACGTAAGTTGGATGCTTGTGACTTGGGACTGTCTGCATTTCATTCTCAAAACAAGCCTGCAATGGACCAAATGTCTATCTATATTCTCCCAAAATTCATGTGTTGAAATCCCAGCCCTCACAGTAAGAGCATTAGTAGATTAAAATCTTAGGGAGGTGATTAGGTCCATGAAGGTGGAGCCCTTGTGAGCAGAGTTAGTGCTTTCATTAAAGAGGAATGTGACACCCCTCACTTCTTCTTTTTTTTTTTTTTTGAAACAGAGTCTCATTTTATTGCCCTCAGTAGACTGCCGTGGTGTCACAGCTCATAGCAACCAACTCCTGGGCTTAGGCGATTCTCTTGCCTCAGTCTCCCAAGTAGCTGGGATTACAGGTGCCTGCCACAACACCTGGCTATTTTTTTGTTGTAGTTTGGCCAAGGCCGGGTTCGAACCCACCACCCTCAGTATATGGGCCAGCACCCTACCCACTGAGCCACAGGCACCACCCGACACCCCTCACTTCTAATATCATGTGGAGACACTACAAGATGGCACTGTCCATGAGCCAGAAGTTTGGCCTAGGCCCTTGCCAGACACTGCACCTGCCTTGAACTTGGCTTTCTCAACCTCCAGAACCGTGAGAAATAAACTGTTGTTTATATCTGTGGTGTTTTGTTATAGCAGCCCAAAGGGGACAGATAAAACAAAACTAATCCCTTAGTCACAGATGAAGAAGTGAAGGCTCAGGAGGGCTGAAGGATGTGCTTGAGACACACACTTTTAAAGTAATGGTGCCCAAATCCAACCAAAATGTCTGTTTACCCTCTGCATTCTTTTCCCACCAAACATGCTCCCACTAGTATAAGAAGACCATGTCTCTCTATGACTGAGTCTCTCTGTTCTGCCACCAACTTTAGATTCTGAGATCCTGGTTATCAGATACAGATGATCTAAGTTACAGGTTCCCAAATAACAGACGTCTGGCCTGGGCTGGCTGTATCCCAACCCCTTCAAGAGCTCCTGAAAAACACCTACATCCAAGTCCCTTGGAAGGAGGCTGTAATCTGCATTTTAACTTGAATAGGAAATCTATTTGCCTGAAGCTAGGCAGAGATCTTTAAACCTCTGTGTTCTAGACCCTGTTGAGTCTGGTGAAACCTATGGATCTCTTCTCAGAATAATGCTTTTAAGTGCATCAAATAAAACAAAATGCCTAGAATTATAGGGAGGAAAGCCCAATTATGTTGAAATACGGTTATTGATTTTTTTAAATCGCAACATAGTACTATATTAATAATACATGTGCTTTTTTTTTTTTTTAACACTTTAAGTAACAAGATCTAGTGTTATTTACTATCATAAAATTGAGAGTAGTTGGGAAGACATCTAAGTATTTTAAGATAGCCACAAAAGTAGAGTGTTATATGGCGATATCTATGATTACCATAAGAGATAAAGGCATGGATATAGCAAGACCCCTGGTACAGAGCTCTGTAGCGCACATTCACAACAAACAAATGCTAATATCAGCTAGAGTTTAGGCAACATCAACATGCATTTTATGTTCCTAACCAAGTTTACAGACCTGGATATTATCATAGACTCCTTCAAAATGTTGAGGCTAAGAACCTCTGATTTGGGGGTACATCCAACTGTCATCTAACAAAAAATTAGAATATAGATTTCAAGAGACCTTTGTCATCTCTCCACCAATGCAGGTTTTATAAGAGGTAAAATCAAGCCAAAGAGGTGCTTGATTTTCATTAGCAATGAGAAGTCTGTGTGGATGCTGTTATCTCTTCTTCCTTGCAAAGGGACTATATATTAAATGATTGGTTTTAACATTTACCATCACTGCTGGAGTGGAATAATAACCACAAGAAATCACACTCATGCAAATCTTGTGGGGGGAAATATTGCACGATTTATCTTTTTGTCGGCATCCTGACATCCTAAGATGAAAGTTATTTTTTTCCCACTCTTGCTTTGTTTCGCACTTACCCTAATTTTCTAAATAACACGGTTCCCAGATTGCGAGAAACGATTATCCTTATTCAGAGCAAATGGTGCCGGAGATATATTCATGAAAGGGCTGCGATCTTCCCGCAATCAACCATCCTCTCCTTTGCCTTGTCAGAACTCATCCTCCTGTGAATGAGATTACCTGAAGGTTCCAGTGGATGAAGCAATAACGGAAAGCTCTGAGTTGCGACTAGGAACAATGCTTTATGAGCACCAGAAAGTTTGCTGTTTTTAGCTTTTCAATATAGACTGGGGATAATAGGATTTTGTGCATGCTCACAAAGCATTTAATAGCTGAAAGCATTTCTTGCTTGCTTTCAGTGATGTGCTATGGTTTGGATTGGTTTGGATGGGTTTGGATGTTTCCCAGGTTGCTCACAATTCCTCGTCTCCATGGCAGAGGTAACAAGGAGTTCAGCTGCACCTGCTGAAGCCGAGCCCTCCCCTCCTCTCCCCTCCCTTCCCCTCATTGTGCATTTGCTCAGTGTCAGAGACTTTGGAGGGAGAATAGAGACATCAGCCTAGGATGATGGACAGCTGTCATCTCCAGGACACTGGTGGTTATAGCCGGGATCATCCAGGAGGTGGAGCCTCTGCAGACCACTGCCTGTCTCTGACATGTATGCACGGGAGGAGGAAAGCGCAGCCCACTTAGACACAGTTTCAAACCTGGGGGTACTCATCAAATCATCAATCACCAATCACGGTCAAGTCTCCCCAAGTTGCTTTTTCTGTTGACTCCTTTTAAAGAATGCTATACTCCCACATGGCCCCATGGGCTTAGAGGCCTCGCCTACACACCGAGGGCAGGTACAGAAAATCTAAAGGTTTGTTTTATTATTTCTGTTACTCCGAACCAAACCTCCACTCCCAGATTCACCTTCCCCACAATCACGTTGGACTTCGCAGATGTTCTGGTGTCCATGCCAACCTCGGAGGCTTCCCTTGATGTGTCTACAACAGGACCACCCTCCCTGACCAAACCCCACCCACCTTTCAAGGACCCCAGGGACTCTCTTCCACAAAGCCCTTTCCTAACCCTCCAGGTGAGAAACAGCTTCCTTTCATTTACCACCTAAGTCACTAGCGCTTAGTACCTAGGTCACTATGAGCGTTCTGAGACAGACTGTGTTAGGGTCCATTATTTCACTTCCAAGAAACACAGACAACAGTGTCTTTTCTGATCCACCGGTGCAGCTTTCAACTTGCTCCGCTTATAGGTGCTGGGTGGGCTTCATTTGTTTCTGTCCGCATGGATTGTACATTTCTTGATTTTTGTGTATCTCAAAACTTTCGTAATGACCAACGTATTAATATTTGTGCCACTCATTCCATCAGATGGAGCAGATGGTCTAAATGCTGGCTGCTCATGGCCACAAGATCTCGATCTGTGAGGCGCTGACCATGCAGCGTCCCTACCTCCCTATCACCACTGACCTTCATCCTCCCTGGTAATCCCATTCCCTGGGTTACACTTGGGGACCCTCTCACTCTGACCTCAGGCTCCTTTTATTCTGGTTCCCTCATTCACTTACTCCCACCAAATCTCTTCAGAGGGAGGGTCTCAGGCCACTTGGATGGCTACAGTCATAAAGTAACAACAAAGCAAGAAGCACTGACCCCTAACTGCGTTTTGAGCACTTTGCATTTACTGGCTCATATTTAATTCAACCACACGACAACACAGTGAGCGACGTGCTGGTGCGCCCACATTTTACAGATGAAGAAACAGCTGTAAAGAGAATTTAAGCAAATTGCTCCAAGTCACCTGGTGAGGCAGTGGTTGAGCTGGGATTTGCAACCTTCTCTATTTTTCTGCAGATGTGTTTTCCTTTCCCCGCTCTGCTCAGTCCATTCTCGGTCACTTTGATACCCTCCTGTCTGTGTTACCTCCTGCCCTTCTGTTGCTCTCACTTGCTGAAACCACAAACTTGGATTGGACCAATGGCCTGCATTGTCTGGACTAATGTCCAAACCACTAACTATTGGAGAAAAGCATATGAAGGCACACAGTTGTCACTATCAATGTGTGTCTTCATACCTGGACGGGGACCTTGATACAGCCAGAGAAGCCTGCAAACTCTGGGGGCATAGCTGCGGCTACTTCAGTCCTCCCTGTTCTCTGAGCTCCAACCACCCCTCATTTTCAGCTGATGCTATTTACCCTGCAAACAACCCATCGGGTGAGCCCTCACCACCAAACCAGCCTGCCTGCACCTGCGCCGCCTCCTGCCAGGGAGCCAGGGCCCTCACCAGATGTCAGATCCTTCTCTTCTCTTTCTTCCTCAGGGATCTGTCCCACTGGTCCCCAGGCCTCTTCCTGGACCTGTTATCATCCCTGAAGGACTGCAGCAGCCTCCTAACTGGACAATCTCCTGTGTCCCACCTGCTCCAGCCTCCTCCACAGGCCTCTCTGGCTCCAGCCACAAAGTTTCCCAGTTCCCCCAGGGACAGCCCTGCCCTCGGCAATTCTGTGGGAGAGAGAACACTTCTCAGCCCCGTCTCTCCCACTCATCCTGCAGGTTCCATGGAAAAGCCATCTTCTCTAGAAGTTTCCCAGCCCTTCCTGGGAGCCGTGCTCCCCATAGATACACCCTGCACTTCTCTAGCTAGGCGCCTCCGCACCGCTTGCCTGTTGACCCATGTATGTCTCCACCACGTGGTCAGGCGAGGGGGCCTGGGGTTGGTGCTCCACTTCTCTCCTCCCTCGCCAAAATCTGTAGGATCCCCCAGCTCCCCCACTTACTTTCTATGTCCAGAGCCCAAATCACAGAGTGCCCTGATGGCTATACATCCCAGCCAGCTGCAAATTTTCCCAACAGCCTTGAACCCAAACCACGGCCTTAAACATCCTCAGATGCTAGTTCAGACATCCAGGTGGTTGCCCAAAATACCGAAAGAAACTGGCCCCATCCCTGAGCAAAATTCCTTAAACCCTCATAAAAATTCCTACCCTGACCCCTCACTGCATAGATCACCCCTTTTCAGCACCCCTTTTGCTGACTGCCATGGGGATGGCTGCCACACTCCACGCCTAAGCCCCCTTAACGCACGTTCTGATCACCCTGTGTTTAGGACTTCTTCCTTTGGGGGCCCAGCTGACCTCTCTCAAGATGGTTTGGGGCACTCCCTAGTGGGATTCTTTTTTTTTTTTTTTTTTTTTTTGAGACAGGGTCTCACTATGTCGTCCTGGGTAGAGTGCTGTGGTGTCACAGCTCACAGCAACCTCAAACTCTTGGACTTACCATATATACTCGAGTATAAGCCGAGTTTTTTTTTCGAAAACTTGGCTTATACTTGAGTATATACGGTAAGCGATTTTCTTGCCTCCACCTCCTAAGTAGCTGGGACTACAGGTGCTTGCCACAATGCTGGGCTATTTTTTGGTTGTAGTTGTTGTTTTAGCTGGCCCTGGATGGGCTCCAACTCGCCACCCTCCGTGTATGTGGCCAGTGCCCTACTGGCTGAGCTATGGGCGCCGAGCCCCTAGTGGGAAATATTGGGGGCAATTCTGGCTGCAGGTTGAGTGGGAGGAAAAAGAATCCCTGCAGAATGATGTCTCAGACATCACAGGATATCCTGAATATCAAAATGGTAAGAGGTGGGGGTGAGGATGCTCCAAGGAATCTGGCCTCTGAAAATAAAAGGAACTCCCTGAGTTAACACTGTGGTCCTGTGGCCTACGCTGATGAGTGATGTTAGGAACTCCCTTTATTACCATGAACATTGTAACCACCTTAAAAATAATCATTACAGTGACAGTGACAGTGTTTGAGCACCTGTAATGTGCAAGGCCTGGAATTAGGGACTTTATATATTATTTAATTCTCACAATTATCCTACAGAGTTAGTTTTACGATTTTTATTTGTAAACAAACAAACAAAATAAAACAAAATTAAGAGAAGTTAAATAACTCTGGCTGCACAGCTAGTAAGTGGCAGAATGTGGACTACAACTTTGGATTTATGGCTCGCCCTTATCCTCCATGACTTAGTCCCTGAAGCATGGGGAAAATGATCTTTATTTTTCCAACAATGATCTCTTATATACCTATCTTCCAAATACCTCAAATTCCTGTCATTTCTGGGTTATACGACTGAGCCTTGAACAAGACCAGGGTTTGGGGAGGCAGCCCCCACCTGAACAGATAAAAATTTATGAACAGTTTTTGTGTTCTCCAAACCATAACCTAAAGGACTATTGCTGGTGAAAAGCCTTGCCAATAACATTAATAGTCAATCAACATATTTTGTGTGTTATATGTATCATACACTATGTTCTTACAATAAAGTAAGCTAGAGAAAAGAAAAGGTCATTAAAATCGTAAGGAAGAGAAAGTCTCTTTCCTGTTTATTAAGCAGAAGACCTTCATCCCCATCTACTTCATGTTGAGTAGGCTGGGGGGGGGGGGGGGTTGGTCTTTCTCTCTCAGGGGTAGTAGGGGCAGGAAGGACATTCCCATATTAGTGGACTGACACCATTCAAACCCACAGAGCAGGAGATGAAGCCTCTGGAAGCAGCACTTGGTGGAGAAAGCATTTAATGAAACAACACTACTTGCTGCTTATGAACAACCACTCAGTGCTGGAGGTTGAACACAAGTCTGGCTGCCTGGGCCTAATGCTTGGAGATGGTGCCCAGGCAGATCCTCCAGAGAGAACATGGAAAACTTGAGTCACCTAGGGTCAAAGAGGGATTGCAAATGGCCTGTAAAATGTAACAAATACCAATTCTCCAAAGCGGTGGACAGGCCCAGGCTGGAGGCTGGGGTGGGGGGAGTAGCAAGTGGTGGGGCCGGTGCTGTGGGGGCCACCGAGAGTGCATGGCGTCTGTGAAGACCACCTCACCAAGGCTGGAAGGCCGCCCAAGTCATCACATCCCTGAGTTGGGAAGGCTCGTGGTCCTCTGCAGGCACAATTCCAGGAGCCAGGACTTGGGGCAGGAGCTAGGATGGGGCAGGTGGGCCTGGCAACCTCGACTCAGGCAGAGAGGGGCAGGGGCCTTCTTAGGGAGGGCTCCCCGACACGTGTGTGTCCCCCTGAGCAGAGGCTGGCCCTCCACACGTGCTTCCCACCGTCCTGAGTCTGCCTTGCCCAGGGCTGGCCACCTGCTAGTTCTTGGTGTAGCTGAGCACCTGGCTTCCAAGGGAAAGCAAAAACAACAACAACAACAACAACAACAACAACAAAAAACGGGGCATTTTCACTTGGGCCTGACTTGCACATGCCCATGATTCCCAGGATTTGCCATCAGCTGGAGACAGTAACTGAGAGGCTGGGCTCTAACATGACTCACTTCTTTTCTGATGTTTGCAAGCGAGCATGTAATGAGCAACCAGAAACAGAACTTCAAGAACAAATTCAACCCAACAAATGCTACACGAATCCTCTTGAGGCCTTCAGGGGGCAATGAGGCATGTTATATGGAGATTAGCAGAGAGAACAGGCAATCCCCCGAAATAAATAAATAATGAGGTGGTAAATACCAATAGCCGCCTTCACTTCCTCGGGCACGTCCCCCTTGAACACAGGCTGCCTGGTCAAAGAATTGTACGCCTGATTCAGATGGCTTCTGGAGGAACTTGTGGGCTCTCCTGGCCCACAGGACCAACTGCCTAACTTCAGTGTGGCATTTGGTAGAGTGTCAGGGGAAGCAGGTCATGATGCAAGGGCCCCTTCCTATGATTTTATGATACAAACTCCCCACTTCATACCAGAATATCCCACACTGGGAATTCTCCCCAATCCAAAGCGGGGCTGAGCCAGGGGCGAACAAGTGAAAATGGGAGGGACCAAGTCAGTTTTGTTCACTGATACATTCCCAGAGACATTCTCTGTGCACATGTACACCCTTAGCTTAAGAAAATGATATATTGATACACTATTTGAAAACTCAAAAGTAATGCAGAAAATACATGAGGAGCAAAATGTAAAAATTTGCAACAAAGACAGACTCGCCCTCACAAGGCTCCTTCCAGGCTCAGTCTTACGAGAACAAACAAGGCCCTTCTTGCTGGCCACACTCTGGCCGGTTCTCTCCTTGCCCTCATCCCCAGCACACACGGACTCACAGATGCATTCAACTCACTTTGTTGGCTAAAGGTGCTCATGTTCTCGAGCTTGCTCATACACCTCACTCTACTCATCTCCAACCTGGACGGGAGTCCCTCATGCACACTCTCACCCCACCAGAGCATCCACCACCATCTTCCTGAGAGGTGGGGCTGGATCTTGTTGAGTATTTGAATCCCAGTGCCAGACAAACGCCCAGCACAGAGTGGGAGTTGCATCCTGGTCCCAGGCGTGAAAGAATGCATTGGCAATCAAAATTACAGTGGCTCCAAGCACCCCAGCACCCCAGCAGGTGGTCCCCTGGGGACTTGCTGCAGGAACAAGAGCTCACTGTCACCAAAGCAGCCTGTTCCACAGTAGTAGAGCTTGGCTGGACAGAAGGCTCTTCCTTATCTTGGGCCTGACTAGTCTTTGTAAGAATGTCTCTTCTGTTAGGGCTTCCAAGCCCCAGTCTTTTTTTAAACCAAATAGCTCCAGATCCTATAAGTGTGTCCAGCCTGTGACCCGTGGGCTGCATGCAGATTTTGTAAGAACTTTTTGTTGATCTGTGGTGGTAGAGTAGAGATCTCGAAAACTATGCATGGACCTTTGGGTTTTTTTTTTTTGGGGGGGGGGGCTCATCAGCTTTCGTTAGTGTTTGTGTATTTAATATGTGGCCCAAAGATGACTCTTCTTCTAGTGTGGTGCAGAGAAGCCAAAAGGTTGGACACCCCTGCAAAGATTTGTTTATAGTATTCCCCTTTGACATTGGCTTCTAGGCCCCTGCAAAGGATGTTAGAGTTAGATCAGGCCCTCAGAGCGTTAAAATGGTTGTTGGCTAATTCTTCCCTTAGTTTGCAATCAGCTAGAAGCACCTCCACCTGCCAGTCTGAGTCAAAGCCACTATCACCTCTCACCTGTATTCCTACCACCTTAGTGGCCTAACTGGGCCCTTGTTTCTGCTCTGGGACCAATGCAGCTGAAACCCCATAGACCAAGGACCTGTCTTTTTAGAACAAAAATCAAATCATGTCTGCGTGAGTCATGGTTTTCCATAGAAACAGAACCAGTGGAATGTATATTATAGAGGCTGAGAAGTACCCCCATCTGCCAGTGGTGTAACTCAGTCTGAGTCCAAAGGTCTGGGAACCAGGGGGGCCGATGGTGTGAATGCCTGGGGACAAAAGATGAGATAAAAGTCCTCACTCGGTGGTCTGGCAGGAAAAAGGGGCAGCTTCCTTTTCCTCTGTCTTTTGTTCTAGTTTCCCCCTGGATGGATGGATTAGATGAGGCCCACCCATACTGGGTCCAGCCATTCAAATGCTAATCTCACCCAGAAACACCCACATGGATATTTAATCTGGGTACCCTTTGGCCAGTCAACTATCACCTTGCAGGGGCCCTCCCGTGGCCTCACCCTACTCAGACCACACACCAAAAATCCAAGTGATGGCAGATTCTCTGTCCTCCCACTTCTGCCTGAGTCGCCTCTCACTCCCATCTTCCCGGATGCCACTCCAACCACAATGGCCTCTTTAATTCCCTCACTAGACCAAGCTCCTTCTGCCAATGGGCCTTTGCACCTGCTATCCCTTCTGCATGCAATATTCCTCCCTTAGAAACCCACGTGACTTGTTCCCTTCATTCAGATTTATTATTTAAATACTTCCCTACCCCAGAATGTTCCCTGTCTACACTATTCTAAACAACTTTCCCTCCCCTTCCCCCTCCCCGCCTCTGTATCCTCACTCTGTATTATATATTTATTTGCTCACTGGCTGCTCTATGAGGCAGGGACTATGTCTGTTGTCTCAATCCTTACACTCCCAGGGTCAGAAAAGGCCTGGTACACAGCTGGTGCTCAATAAATAGCTGTGGAGTAGCTATACCCAAGTTTAGCAGTGTCAACACATGTATTCTTGGGGAGAGGGTCTAATTGCAAGGCCTGGGTAAAATTTGCTTTTCTTTAAATCCAAAATGGCACCTGTCCCTTGTGTCCTCAATCCCAAGCGCTACGGTTTTTCAGACGGCGTTGAAAGATCCAAACATTTTGTCCCGGCTGTTTACAACCCTTGCTGGGTTGAGCCTCTGGCCTGCCTTTCAGCATGAGCTGCCCTGGTATTTTTAGAAGAGCACTTCTTGTGTGTTTGGAAGGGCCAGTTATACCAGCTGCCTCTCTGGGTACGTTTCCACTTGCTGGCTCAGTTTTACATTCTACACAAATGCTGACGAGATTGCCCAATAAATATGTACCGATCCTAACAAGCCTCAATGAAATTTCAGTCCTGGGTGTCCTTGGCTACCATAGTTCATCTGGCGAGGCACATGAGGTCCATGAAAGAGACAGAAATGCGGGGTCCACAATGCAGGAAGAGGCCAAGGTGTGGAGGAGGGGCACGCTGCACTGGGGGGTCTTATTGGTGTGTGAGGGGAGCATAGAGACCTTCGGCCTCACTGGGTGTCCTGGGTCATCCTTGGCTCCCCCAGCCCAGAGCTCTGCCAAGGGAAGGGTTTGGCTTCACCTCAGTGTTGAGCCCTGATGTCTGGAACCAGAGCTAATGACCTCTGGGTGGTGACTGCCATGTTCTATCCAGACTCAGGGGTTAGTCAAGACACGATAAACACGGGCTGCATGGGGGAATGAGTACGCAGGAGGGCTTATCAGCTCAACTGTTTACAGGGGATTCTAAACTTGGAAGCTCTGGGCAGGCGTTAGGGATCCCCAAACCAGCTCCCAAGATTGTTCACATAATGTGCTGAGTTTGCCACTGTCTTCAAGGATAAGGTCAATAGCTGACCCCACCACATGAAGAGCCCCGTGGTTAGAACTTGGTGTGAATGCAGCCCTCAGGCTGGGGTGGGGGTGGTCTAGTTCTTTCCTGGGGCAGTGCCATCTGTCTTCCCGCCTGCCTCCCTTCCTCTTCCACCCCCCTTTATGCTAGAGCCATAATTTGTCACTGCACACTCATGTGCCCAGTCATCACTCTGCACCTCTGCCCTGGTCCTCTGCCTAATGACATGCCCATGCCAGCCAACCCCTTCCAGATCCCTCCCCAAGGTCTGCTGCACCCCCATTCAGCACCCCAGCACCCCCCAGATCAGGATGAACCAAAGTGTGGTCCCTGGACCAGTGCCCATCCTCACACGGTCTGCAGAAAGATTCAGATGAAAATTACAAGTGAGCTTTAAAAATGTTTATAACAATTTAACAGAGCAATTGTTTGTTGGTTGAATCTAATAATAAAACCTTGGGACTTATGTTTCTTTTTTTCCTTTTTTTCCTAGTAATTTTCTTTTTTTTTTGTATTTTTTTAGAAGTATCATTCCAAGATAGATTAGAAATAAGAAAAAAATCTAGTCCTTCACTATACATCAGTATTTCTCAAACTTTTCTTATTATCACACTCCATGGAGCATTTTTAGACTTTTTTCCTCCCCAAAGCTCCTCCCTGCTCCCACCATAAAATTTGCCCAATAAATGTGTACTGAATCTCTGCTTGAGTGCCGTAAGCATGGCTGTGATTTACACAGACAAAGAGTAATACTCTTTTGCACCCTTCTCTGAGAACCAATTTTTGGCCCACTGGGGGCCATATCAGTCCTGATAAGAAGGCAGGCTGTGGACAGGCTGAGAAACTGTTGTGGCCCTGGGTGGGGGGTGAGGGCGTCTGGTTCTGTCCCCAGAGGAAGTCCATGGAGGTGTTCTTGTCAGCTAATAGCTGTGTGGGAACCTTGCTACACTGCAATATGCAGATTGTTATACATTCCCCTCGTCTGTTACAGTTAGGGCCTAACAATGAGTCTTTTACAAACTGTGGATGTAGTAGATTGCATTATTTATCAGCTACCTGCCAGGTCTTGTGAGTCTTTGCCAGATGAGAAGATGAAGGAGGCTGTGGTCATGCCTATGTTGGTGGTCTCTGTTGATCTCTCTCCTCTGGCCATTCACCTCCTGACCACCCACTGCCTGCCACTGGGACATCTCAGGGTAGCTGTGTGAGTGCTAGGGCCTTCTGGGGAGGCTGTTTGCACATTATGCATATAACTAGGTGCAGCACACTTATCCCTAGGAAGCGCCAGGTCGGGAAATGCCCTTTTCTTATACACTTGTAATGCACACAGCATCACAGCATTGTAAAGAGGCTGAGGGACCACGCTGCACTTGGCAGTGAAGCCCATTTAAGTCTGCTTAAGTTGCAGGTTACCAAGTGTGTCTGCAAACACACAACTACTCTTCTTTCAGCAGAAGGTTTATGACAACTCATGGAGCTGCATTCCAAGAAACACACTTTGGGAAAAACTGAGTTTGAGGTTTTATTAATTCATGCTCCTTTGCCCCAAGGTCATAGGCAATTGGAAATCCATTGATAAACATCAGAACCTCTTCTTTGTCCATGATGATGCAAAAAGGCCCAGGGTTCCTCAGGCACCTGTGCTGGGCACACCGACCTCATCACCCAGCTCTGTCTGCTCCGGTGACACCGTCAGCTCAGGGCTGCTCCTTCTTTCTCTCCAAAGCTCAGCATAAGATCCAGCAGATACAAGAAACTTAATCTCATTTCTTGATTTCTCTTACATGACACTGTCTCATTCTCTCCCCTTGGCTAACAGCCAAAGCAAATGCGTGTCGCAGCCACATTTAGTGCTCAGGTCTGCTGAGCTGCCCAGATGGTGGAGTTTTTCAGAAGAATTTTTAGCTTATGCCCGTAAATAGGGGTCATTCATCCTCTTTCCGAGGAATGATCCTGAAAACAAAGAGGTAAGCCAGTGTACAAAGCAGCAGTCGGTTGAAGATGGCTGGACTCAGGTTATAGAACGTAATGGGTGGCGTGTTAGCTTGCGAGGGCTGCCATAACACAGCCCCACGGTCTGCTGGCTGCAACAACAGAAATTCACTTTCTCATGACTGGGAGGCTAAAGATGAGATCCAGATGTCCCGCAGGGTTGGTTTCTTCTGAGGCTTCTATCTTTGTAAGCTTTCAGAGCTTACAGGCGGCCACCGCCTCCCTGTGTCTTCCGGTGGTCACTACGTGTCTGTGTCCTGATCGCCTCTTCCAATAAAAACCAGCCACACTGGGTGAGGGCCCACCCCAAGGACCTCATTTTAACTTAATTCTTTAAAGATCCTACCTCCAAATACAGAGTTATATTCGGAGGTACTGGGGACTAAAGCTTCAATATATGCAAATTTGGAGGACACATTTTAGCCCTTAACAGATGGAAAAGGTCTCTCAAGTTTAAGTAAGTCTCAGAGAGAACACAAACTGTCTGAACTCATTTATTTCATAAATGAGGCCCCGGAAGGAGATGTGCCTGCCTATAATAACATGGCTCATGGGCTCTGGGCTCAAACCAAGGTTCTTGAGGGTCCATTGGGGAACCTTCCCAGGTATCCATTAGATTATCACTCCCACCTCCCAACAAAAACACTAAAAAATCAGAAGCAATTTAAAAAGAGAGAACACGTAAGTCTCCAAGGGCAAACGAAATACTTGGAGTCTGTTTTTATAAAGGCTGGAGACCAAAGAAGCAATGTTGACAGGGTGGCGCACTTCAGCTATAGTTTTCAAAGTTTGGCTCATGGAACCCCTGGGATTCCCAAGACCTCAGAGCTTCACAAGGTCAAAACCGGTTTCATAGTTATGCTGGGATGTCATTTAACTTTGTCACTTGCATTCTCTCCTGAATCTACAGTGGAGCTTACAGGGGCCACAACACCCGGGATGATGTCGTGGCTCTGATGATTAATGGAATGTAAGAAGCAGATATGAGAACACAACAGTCCTCTGCTAGGCCAGATGTCAAGAGACTTGCAGCAAGGTAAAACAACGACACTCTCCTAATTTTTTTTAAAATATGGTTATTTATCATAAAAATGTATTATTTTATGTTAACTAAAAATAGGTTTATCAATGTTGCTTTTGAATGATTTAAAAAATAAATATTTTTAAAGTTTTCCATTTTAACTTTTAATATAATAAAAAAAATGATTGGTAAGACACACCTAAACAAATGGGGTCTTGGGGTCTATGGGGTCTTCCATCATATTTAAAGATTGTCAAGGGGTGCTAACGCCAACAAGCTGGGCTCTAGCACAATGAATGAAGCTTACTGATGAAACCACCATTTTTCTTCAATCTCCTTTATGCAATTTCTTTCTTGCGTTTGATTTCTTTTAAGACCAGTTTGAATTTACCTCAGCCTCTAATAGAAAAGAGAGAGGCCACTGATCACCCAGAGCCCCAGGAGCAGGCAGGCCTCAGGCCTTCCTTATATAGCCTGCCCTCACTGTGTCTTCGAGCCTTGGTTTTGGGGACCTTTTGGTCCACTATAGATCCATATTTTGAGTCTTCAAGAAAGCTGAGTTTTTGTCCTTCCTTTTGCCACTGCCTGGTGTTCAGAGACAGGAGGATAGAAACAGTGGAGTTGCAAAAGAGAGGGAAAGGGAAGGCCATATGCTCCTGTGTGCGCCCTCTGTGGACACCAAGGCTCACGTTTCCCCAGCACCCCCAGCCAGAGGAAGTAGCCCTGAGAGCAGTAATAAGAGCTTCCTCTCGCTGAGGGCTTCCATGGTGCCATGCCAGGAGCCGAAAACCTAAGAATAAGCTTATCAGGAATATTCACAGCCAGTTTAACAGGAATAGTCACAGCTGGAAAGCATTTAAGGGTGAGTAGGGCATTGTTACCCTTGGCTCCAGGAACTTGGTTCCAGACACTAAAAACATCACACCTGTTATCAGAAAACCCCCACCCTAAACTCACCCGCAGGC
>CAUYPK010170064.1:0-85447 GCA_963574355.1 Loris lydekkerianus
GCAAGGCCCGGCCTGAAACTGCCTCTACCTAGATACAGCCAATGTGGTACCATGCCACTGGCCCGACCCTGTCACGCACCTCTTCCCCTGCCTTCTTTCCCTGCCCCTTCTCCACAATAAAAAAATAAATAAATTCAAAAAAAAAAAAAAAAAGGGAAAACAAATCCATTTTTGACAAAGGTATAGTGATCTCAACTTCTCATGTAGATGCATGAGAGTCTTAAAAACAATACTATATAATAATTCAGATTTTTATAGTCCTCTGAATTTTATAAAGTATTTTTATACACATATTTAACTGACGTTATAATTATCACGTGAAAAAGGTAGACGCTAATAACTCCCATGTTAATATATGTAGCAAGTTTGTGCTGAAATGAAATGAACGTCTGGCACCGTATCAGCTAGACCTAGAAATCATTCTGGAGATAACCCGAGCGACAGGGGAAATGTTTCAAGCCCTATGAGAGGTGTGGAAGTACAAAATAGCCCACAAGGAGAATATAGAAGCATCTAAAGACAGAAACTGCAAATGACTGGTAGTTCCCAAAGACACATTTATATGAACTCACATGCCATATAAACTGGTTTCTACATCTTATAGACAGGAATTAATGATAAATAAAAAGATCACAAAAAAGGGCTCCAGAACTACAACAAGAGCTGGACAGGAAAGGCTGACACAGTTCGGATTCCCACAGTTCTGATGGCTCCAAACCAGTTAAATCAATGAAAACCTCATTGGAGCAGAAATGACATCTCTCTCCGCAGCTCCCCGCGCTCTGTGCTCACTGCAGCAGTTCTGCACCTGCAGGCGCCTGTTCCGACTGCAGCATAACTGAATAATGCATCTGTGTACACACACCCAAGGTTACTGGTTACAGTTTCATTAATGCATGGCATTCTTGAAGAGAAAAAACATGCCTTTCTTTTTAGTAAGGTGCATAAAAATAAGGTAGAAGAACCAGAGGTGTATACTGAATAGATTTAAATACTCATTTGTTTGACCATAATTTTTTGTTTGCCCATTAATTTATTGAGTATATGGCTTCTCAATGACAAGAAAAGGAACCTCAGTAGATAAATATATTTGCTGTGGGATTTTTTCATGTGGATTTTATTCTGTTGAGACTGTTCTATTCTGCCTCTAGTTTGCTGAGTGTTTTATCGTGAACATGTGCTGTTGGAATATTGTCTAATCATTTCTACGCATCAGTTGAAGGTTTTATCCCTTCATTTTGTTAGTGTCTGTGTGGTCTTATATCTTGGTTGTTACCAGGAGCTAAGCAGAGGATGTAGACCGGAGTTTCCACAGGTGACCTGAACATGAGGGTGAGCTACTGTGCTGTGAAGTATTGTGCACCCGACAAACAGGTAACCTGGGTGAAACGGGAGAATTCCTGGAAGCACGAACCTACCAAGACTAAATCCCACAGAGACAGAAAGTCTGAACAGACCTATAACCAGCAAGATGGTTGAATCAGTATTCCAAAATCCCCAACAAAGAAAAGCCCTTGACCTTACTTTTTAAATGTTAAACCATCCTTGGATGCTAGGAATAAATTTCACTTGACCATGCGTATAACACTTTTAATACACTGTTGGATTGGGTTTGTTATCATTTTCCGGGGGGTGGGGGGGGTGGGTTCATCTAGTTTTCATTGCCTGTAGTGTTTTGTCTGCCTTTGATATCAAGGCAATTTTGGCCTCATAGAATGAGTTAGAGCGTTTTCCCTCCTATTCAATGCTTTGGCAAATTTTGAGAAAGATTGGTATTGGTTCTTATTTACATATTGGATAGAATTTACCAGTGAAACTGTCAGGTCCAGGGCTTTTCTTTGTCAGGAGATTTTGGATTACTGATTCAGTCATCTTACTGGTTATAGGTCTGTTCAGACTTCCTGTCTCTGCGGGATTTAATCTTGGTGGGTTTGGGTTTCCAGGAAATGCCTGTTTCATCTAGGTTACCTATTTGCTGGTGCCCAATAGCTCACAGAACGATAGCTCACTCTCATGTTCTCAGATGACATGTGGAGACTCTGGTCTACATCCCCAGCTTAGCTTCCAGTGAGCAACCGAAATGTAAGTGCTAAGTCTGAAGGCCGTGTGTTGTGACTAGACACTTATGAGAGACCCCAAGGGAGGATGGCCCAACAGAGTCAAAACACTGACCCAGGAAGGATGATGCATTATGTTCCACACCAGTAAATGTGCGCCATTTGCTAGGCAGAAATAAATAAAAGGAACAGTAGCAAAAACTTCAGGTTTATAAGTTTCAGGGCTTTAATTAAATGAATTAATAGCCTCAGGAGATTGCTGACAATTTTCAATGGTCTTTGCAATGCTGAGTGTCATATTCCATATCCTGTTCTAAAGGGTGTTGGTAGTGAGAGTGTAAGAGAAATAGTTCAAAACTGAGAACCTGTTACCCTAAATGCTTGGCCTAATAAGAACCTTCTAGGCCCATTCAGATGAAAATAAACAAAACAAAACAAAAACACTAAATGAAATTTCTTCATCTTTTAAAAATTGCTCTTAACACCTACACTCAAAGACACATATATACTCCAACTGCTCTTGTAAAAATATAATATTTAAAAAATATGAAGCAGTAATTCAAAGTAAAAAAAAAAAAAGTCATGTATCATTCTACTTCATTCCAACCTTTTGCATACATTTAAAAATTAAATGCTTTTAAAGGTACAAGAAATAAGACATATGCATCAATTTCCCCAAATCTAATCTTTGCTTTTTAGATAGTCTTATAGCCAATGTTTTCAAAACAGTGTAAATCTTTTGATTTTTTTTTTTTTTTTTTATTTTTGCCAGGACTGGGTTTGAAGCCACCACCTCTGGTACTCTTTGAGCCACAGGTGCCACCCTATATCTTTTGATTTTTTAAGCAAAAATATCCAGGCCTTTCTCACCTATTGTATGTTGTCCTCCCAATAATTAGACACTCTCCTGTCTTAAACATCAGATCTTCCTGGCTTAAAATGCCATAAAGCAATTTTTAATATGTAAAACATTGCTACATTGCTAAAAATATTCACTTAGCTCAAAGGTCTTAACATTTAATATGTCATTAAATAAAACATACTGTCACTACCACCCAAAAATTTACAATGAAAATTTAGAAAAATGGCTTCAAAAAGTCATTCTTTCAGTGATTTTTTCCTTCTTTCCATTGCAATTGAACATAGAATGCAATTTTATATTTATATTAGCAGCTTCAAAAAATTGCTTGAATATTATTTATAATAGATGTTTATTAAAATAATTTGTCATCTATAAAACTCTAAAAACACAGAGATTACATTTGGACTTGCCTAATACAATAAATAGCTCCTTCATTAAACAACTCAGAGGAGTAAATCTATTTTTATCAATAATGAGAGACAGTGATCATTAAATACGCTGGTTAATTTGTCATAATGATGCATTACTTCAAAGTAACAATCTGGATGCCAGCTTTTTTCTTATTTAAAATGGCTAAAACCTATCAAACATTATAAGCCACTTAATTACCTGTGTCTTACATTTGAACAAATTTGATACAGTCATCTAAAAGATACATAGCTGTTTCAGTTTAAAATTTTTATTTTTAATGAGATACTTTAGATACCAGGATATTAATACACAATAAAGTCTAGGCAATGAATACTGCATGATTATTATAAGTTATGGAGAAATACAGCCATGTGTTGTAAGCAAAGTTTTTAGAAATCCAAGGGGGATGATTACATCATAATAAATGTTCTAAAATGAAATCATTTTAGATGTAGAAGATAGTTGTTACTTCATTCTAAATAGCCATAAGAAAGTCCTTGGACTTACTGTCCAATTATTATTATCACCATCTGGAATTTGGACATATTTCATATCTATTATTTTCAGAGGAGTAATCATTTAATAATATTTGTATCCTTGAGGTGTTTTAATGCTAATTTAAGTCCAAAAGCCTTCCAATAAGCTTCTGAAATTAATCTGCTTGTAGCGGCTAATCATATTTTATTTGCTTATGTTATCGTAAGTAACAATGATATCAGACTGAATCTTAGAAACTTATGTTTAAAACATGGAATTTATAGTGAAAATGCAAAATACTGTCACAATGACATGTAACATAAGTTTATCTATACTTATTGTAACAAACTCTGTTAAAAGTAAACATTGTCTCACAACATACATGAAAGTATATTATGAGTTTTGATAACATGTTAACTTTTGAGTGCCTTCTTGATTTCCAAATGATTAAAGAAAAACAAAAAAATAATATTTGAATCATTAAAATTTTTAAATCTCAAATTCTGTACAATTATAAATAGGCACATTATGCAATTTAAAAACAGATTTTAAAAACTTTATTGTGGGCATGTCTAAAATTTTAAAAACTTTTTATTTTTTAAAATTTATTTTTAATTCAATAGTACCTTATTATATTTTTTCCAAAAATTTTTTTAGAATAGGAAGAACAAATTGAAGTTTTCATATTAGTGATACAGAAAGCTATTATACATTTATGTCCTACAGATGGAATAGATGAGAGTAAAATAAAGGTGAAAAAATATGTAAAAGATTATTTTAATCATTTAGTAATAATAACCTGGGCCAAAGCACTGGAAGTGGGGAATTAAAAGGGTAGAAGGAATGTGGGAGCTATTTTAAAATAAAGAATTGAACTGTTAGGATGTAGAATTGACAAGATTAATAGGAAGGATTTTTGAATACTTTGTCAGCTATTCATATACAAATAATAATCGAAGTTAATTATTTTCCAAATGGTGTAAATAATTCTCAGGCGAGCAAATATCTAGAAGGAATAAAAGAACCTCCAATTAGTATTGTGAGTATACTTTCTTCTGAGACCTATTTAATCATTTCCAGCACCACATCTGAGCACATGATTCATTCTGATAATTATTCCTTTCTTCCATTATTTTTCTTCCTTTCCTTTTAACATATAATCAGACCACATCAAACTTTCCCCTTTCTTTTGAATTGATGAATTTCTTTGGCAGAACTATCTGATGAGATCGCCATTTTGCATAAAACATGTTTAAGACTACCATTATTCTATTTTTGAATGTTATAGCTCAAAGAATAAAAATTGATATCACTTTTCATGAAGAACTAAAATGTTCTGGGTCAAATATGAACATTTCAAACAGTAAAAAACCGTCTTGGTTTGCAAGAGATAAAATGACCTCAGATGGAAAAAGAAAAAAGCATCTCAGCCCTTTAATCCAGTTGGAAGGATAGATTAATAATCCAGGTGCAAAAGTGCCAGAGAACATTGTCTCTCCCACGTCATGCAGCGGCCATAAAATGCCATAACTGTCTCTGAGTGACACCGCTTTGGATTGATTTAAACAGTGGTGCCCATGGTGTGCTTATTCTCCTGACCGCACCTCCTCAACTTGTAGTCTGCCTGAGAAGAAACCCACACCTACAACCTTCTCCAGTTCCCCTGGAATTCTTGGCCAAAACTCTTTAGCAAAAACCTAAACCTTATTAAAGACACTTACCTCTGAGCGTTTTCTACAGCTTCTTTCAGTGAGCTCTGTTACTATGCTGAGTAATAATTCTGATGTTGTCATTACAGATGTGCTCCTGGAATCACTGAATTTGCAGTACATTGTTATGGCTGAAGGAAATAGTCACCGCTCAGAATTGAATTATGTAGTAATAACCAAGCTTCATTTCTCAAGAGTTAAAATGTTCATGACTGTCAACTTTATGTTTAGCAAGGAGGAGTCCTCTAATTTATTTTATAAACATTTGTCTGGAAGTTTTAACAATTGTAAATAAAAATTATAAAAATATTGCAAAATAAAAACTCATTTAATTATTTGCCTAATTGTCCCAATTAGAAAGGTAGGTATTTTAATTTTAACACAAAATGAAAATAAAATCTCCTCTTTCTTTTAAATATTTTATTATCTTACATTTCTCAGACTCAGAATATTCTAATAAAATTTTATGAAAGTTGAGCAAATTTGTAAACCAAGGTGAAGATATTATGCATTTGGGAAAGCCACAGTGGAGGCAAACTCTGAGACTTTTCCATTTTTATATATTTTTGGAAAGAAATAATAAAAGCAATAATGAAAATCCAAATCGACACATGGAATCATAATTTAGCTAACAAAGATGCGAATAGGAATCCATCAAGAACATGAAGCAGAAGTGAATGGGATCGCACCAAGCATTAAAAACACCAAGGATCGTGAAAGTTACATTTATAAGAAAACAAACATAAAATATGGCCCTTGAAAAAACGATGTATCTGGAATTATCTGCCAAAACGTCTGGATTAATCCAATAAAAAGTAAAATTCTTAGTGAAGGATGAAGAATGCATTTACTAATTTCCTCATTACACAGAAAGTGTCTATTGCAGTCTAAGGCTGTGTTAGTCATCAGTGTTGGGTTTGGGACGTGCTTTCAAATTGTAACTAGAAAGAGTGAGATAAGTTGTACAACTGCCAACAGAGGGGAGAAAGCAAACTAAAACAGCCTCCAAAATAAAATTAGAAGCAATTTAAAAAACAGGTTTTAAAAAGCATATCATGAAATGACTAAATAAAAATTATGCTACAAAATAGCTTTTACTCAGATTAGAATCTATACAAGACTATTTAATATAGTCAATGCCCTTTCTCATAACAGTATTGTAAGAGCAGCCCCTAATTTTTATAAAAGCAACATACACCTATGAATCAAAAGGCAAACATAGAAAAATAACAACATAAAGCATCAGACTCATTCTAGATTGTATCTATAGAAATTTTTTGCTATATGTAAATAAAATATAAAAGATTTGAAAAGATTTTGCTCTATAAATATAATATAAAAGAGTTGGAAAAATATAAAAGAGTTAGAAAAATCCTTTACACATAACAAACAAATCATTGGTTTTGAAGAAAACATAAATCAGTTAAATTTTCTTTTAAAAGATAACAATCTTATATTGTATTAAATAAAATATAAGAGCTGTATACATGTACTATATCTAAATATAAAACTGAAATTTTTAAATTAAAGATATACACAATAGGAACAAAATAAGGAAAGGAGTTTTCATAATATCAAAATTATAAGAAATTGTAATTCAAGATAAAAGCAAATAAATAGCACATAACTATCTTATAATCTATAAAAATTATAATTTTTTAAAAAAATTAAAATTGATATATATATATATATATATATATATATATATGCAAGAAAGAATATGAAGAATAATTTTGGGAGACATAAGTGTATATTGAATTTTTTTTTTTTTTTTTTGAGACAGAGTCTCACTATGTCACCCTCTGTCGAGTGCTATGGTGTCACAGCTCAGAGCAACCTCAAACTCTTGGGCTTAAGCAATTCTCTTGCCTCAACCTCCCAAGTAGCTGGGACTACATGTACCCACCACAATGCCAGCTGGAGATAAATATTAACAAATCCTATATTCAAAAACCAAAGATAGAAGATAAATCCTTTCATTAAGGACGATATTTATCTTGTAAGATTGAACATATTTACAAGCAATTATCCTAGAAAAATCATGGGGAGATTTACATAATAAGCCATGGTTGAGTTTAAGATCTTATCACCAAAAGTGAAGATGTGGAAAACTTTCTACGTCAAAGGCCTAGTAAAAGGAAATAAGGCATCTAATAAATTTACATCAAAAATAAGAGAAAAGCAATCGTCAAGTATTTTCATCATATACCTTGGCCCAAGAAGAGATTTTCTGGTTCTGAAATGTGATAGATGACAGAAACCGATCAGTTTTATTTCCAACATAATGGTGACAACTTGAATATCAGTGGGGTGCAGAATGAGTGAACCTGGGACCTCTACATTTTCAGTTTTCATATGGAGCTCTACCAGCTGAGCAAACCATCCAGGGGAGAGTTCCTCCTTGTGCCCTCCCAAAACCACTGCAGGTTTCTGAGCTGAGCCAACAGCACTGACTGATACTCAGTTTCTGGGTTTCTCTTTGGTCCACAGTTGAGCTCAGGATTGCATCCAGAAAGTCCTACCTTTCAATATAACAAGTTTACTTTTGAAATGTGACAGCTTTAGCAAGTTAAACTTTGAAACATAGTTTCCTCGCCTATAGAGCAAAAATAATACTTTCTTCACACAGTTTCTAAGTAAGATTTTCTCCCTAAGTTAAACAGTGCCTGGCACGTGACCATGTCTTTATTACCAATCATAGTATTGGTACTAAATACAAAGAAATTTCCTTTCTTCTGAATTATGCATAGTAGGCTATCAGGGTAAAACAACAAAAATTATTAAAATAATTTAGGTAGAGCTCAAAATATTGTAATATATACACATATGCATTCAAAACTCTATTCTGTATAACTGAGTACAAAAGGCAGAGGGTAAACACATATTACATTTTAATAAAAACAATGTCAATATTCAGTCCAACCTATTTCTAAAGCTTTGTGTGATGCAAATTCACAGGTATATTTTGCTGATACACAATAATTGTTGGAAATGCACTAAATGAATACAAATGTGTGTTCGTTATAAAATTTTAGTTAAAAAGATTAGTATAAAATTTTAGTTAGAAACTTTATATCCATGAATTATGATTTACATTTTATTTTTTAATATAGAAAAACATTTTATACCTTTAAGATTAAATAAAATTATATTTATATTCATCTTAATGTATGTTTTGGCAAACATTGAAATACGCAATTTTAATAAAATTGTACATTTGAATTTTTGCATTCAATTCACTACTGTTAATAGGATATAAATGTGCTCCATACTTGAATATAACAACATTAGACATTAAAGACATTAAAGTCAAGACATTAAAAACAGAGGAATAAACCTAAAAAATAAAATAATATATTATTTCTTTTATGATTATTTATCAAAATAGTGTAGTCCCGTCTCAACTAAAAGCACGTCACAGAAAGACAGAAATAAATTCAGTAACTGCAATTTTGCCAAATTTTAATCGTATAAAACTGTGGTTCCGAACTCTGGGGCCTCAGACCTCAGCAGTCTGTGAGTGGGAAGTGAGAAGTTAGCAAGAGAAGCTTCCTCTGTGTTTACAGCTGCTCCCTGTGCTTACGTAGCTGCCTGAGTGCCACCTCCTGTAGGTCAGCAGTGACCTTAGATTCTCACGGGGCATCAACCCTGCTGTCCACTGTGCATGCAAGGGACATAGGTTGTACACTTCTTATGAGAATCTAATGCCTGATGATCTGAGTATATGTAATGTGCTTCAATAATCTGTAAACCATCCCCACTCCCTGGTTCATGGAAAAACTGACACGCATAAAACTGGTCCTTGGTGCCAAAATGTTGGGGAGTGCTGGTCCTATGTGTAAACCCCGCTTACAGGTGCCTTTCATTTTTTTTCTTTATCAAAACAAAGGGATGAAAAGGATAATACCATGCATAGTATTGCTTATTAGTTTGTAACTTTTAGATGTAGATATGTGTTAAAAACCCTTCTCTTACCAGTACCACCTCTGTGGAAAATTGTATGAAGATACCTCAAAGAACTTAAAGTAGGACTACCATTTAATGCACCACAGTGTATATACCTCAAAGAAAAAAAAAGTCATTTTATCAAAAGGACCCTGCACTCAAATCTTTATAGAAGCACAAGACACAATCACAAAGTGCCCCCAAGTACCCACCTATATGTGAATGTATTCATAAAGTGTGGTATATGTATACTAAGAAGTAATCCTTAGCCATTAAAAAAAAAAAAAAAAAAAAAAAGGCGATCTACGATCTTTTGTGCCAACCTGGATGGAACTGGATACTATTCTTGCAAATAAAACATGAGCATGGAGAAGCAAACACATGTACTCAATACCAGGAGGCGATGTCATATCAACATCCAAGTGCACATATACAAATAAACATTAATAAAAATCAATCTGGGGTAAATTCACACCTATTGGTTGTGATACACACTATCTGGGTGGGGGTCATACTTATAAACTTGACTTGATTTTGCAAAAACCAAAGTACGTAAACAAAACACACATGCCACCTAATATTGTGAAATAAAGGGGGGACCCGAATGCCTTTACATCCTGCCATTACTTGCAAATAATAGACAGAGGCATGTACTAAGTGTTGTGCTCCATGTGTGAAAAGTTTCCATGAGCAACAAATACATCACCTTGTGTACAAGTATCCTAAGTACTCTCACTTTAGGTAGTTTCTTTTTTAAGTGTTTATATTTTACCTTTCAAGATTATTTGCCATGTAAAATAGGTTTAAAAGAAAACAGACTGAATCAACTTTTGGAAAAAAGTTACTGTGCACATTAGAGATCTAGAAACAAAGTAATGGAGAATAAAGTACAGTCATTGTTGCTCAGCGTCAGGGATATGTTCTGAAAAACGAGTCTGCAGGTGATTTCACTACTGTGTGAACCATGTGACCTGTACTCACACAACCTTGACTAGCACGTGATTTCACCACTGTGTGAACCATGTGGCCTGTACTCACACAACCTTGACTAGCACGTGATTTCACCACTGTGTGAACCATGTGGCCTGCACTCACACAACCTTGACTAGCAGGTGATTTCACTTCTGTGTGAACCATGTGGCCTGCACTCACACAACCTTGACTAGCAGGTGATTTCACCCCTGAATGAACCATGTGGCCTGCACTCACACAACCTTGACTAGCAGGTGATTTCACCCCTGTGTGAACCATGTGGCCTGTACTCACACAACCTTGACTAGCACATGATTTCACCACTGTGTGAAACATGTGGCCTGTACTCACACAACCTTGACTAGCACATGATTTCACCACTGTGTGAACCATGTGGCCTGCACTCACACAACCTTGACTAGCTGGTGACTTCACAGCTGTGTGAACCATGTGGCCTGCACTCACACAACCTTGACTAGCAGGTGATTTCACTTCTGTGTAAACCATGTGGCCTGCACTCACACAACCTTGACTAGCAGGTGATTTCACCCCTGTATGAACCATGTGGCCTGCACTCACACAACCTTGACTAGCAGGTGATTTCACCCCTGTGTGAACCATGTGGCCTGCACTCACACAACCTTGACTAGCTGGTGATTTCACACCTGTATGAACCATGTGGCCTGCACTCACACAACCTTGACTAGCAGGTGATTTCAGTACTGTGTGAAACACGTGGCCTGCACTCACACAACCTTTACTACACACCTCAGCCTATTGTGTATTTCATTGTTTCGTGCTACAACAGTTCCAGCATGTGATTGTACTGCATCCTGTAGGTGTGTAGGTGATTCCAACACAGTTGTGAGTATGTGTGTTTCTAAATGTATCTAAGTATAGACATGGGTACAGTAAAAATATGGCATAAAAAATGAAAAAGGGTAAACCTGTACAGAGTATTTACTGTAAATGGAGGTTGTAGGAATAAAAGTTTCTCTGGTGAGTGTGAAAGTTCGGATGTCACTGTATACCACTGTAGACTCCATAAACACTGTACACTAGTCTACACTAAATTTACAAAAGATAATTTTCTTTCTTCAATACTGAATTCACCTTAGCTTGCCTTTACTTTGCTACTCTAAAACATTTTAGTTTTCTGTAACTTTTGATTTTTTTTTAATAACAGCTTAAAACACAAGCACATTGTGTAGCTGTGCAAAAATAAGTTCTCTCTTTACCCTTACTTAAGCTTTCACTAAATCTGATTTCCACCCTGAAGTTTATTATATCTCAAATGAGAATCAGTACAATCAATCACGATATGAACCTAAACTATAGACATAGTTTCACTACTCTAACGGCAGCTTGCGTACCCCACGAGCTGAGAAGCCTGGAGAATAAGTGCTAATGAAATCATGAAAAGCATTTTTTATAGTCTGTTAATAATTGAATAAATTTCCTTTCATGAAGTGGCCCAAAGTCTGTCATGGTAGTCTGATGGTGTGAGTTCTGGTGAACACAGTGGATGATGGAGAGTCTCCAAATTCAGCTTTGTTTGTGTGACAGCATTTTCTTGCAAGGCAGACTGGCTGTATCTATTGACCAATTTAAAATGAATATTCTGTTTTAGACTACTTCAGCATTTCATCTTTATCCAAGCATTGTCCTGAATGCCTGCCCTATCAAAGAGTCCAGTTTTCAACACATGTGACAATATGGTGTAGAAATGGTTCCACTTTATGTTGTGACAACAAAGAAATGCAAGCTTCAAGATGATTTCTTTTCTGATGCTTGTTTAATTCACATAGAGCCCATATATCCAGCTTCTTTACCTTGCCAATTTGTTCATATGGTCTAATATTGTTGAAATAGCAACATCAAACCGTGCTGCTACTTCACACGCAGGTTGAGGTAGATTTGCAGCACTACAGCTTTCAGCTCATAACCACCTTGGTCTCAGCATGTCCACATGGTTCATTTTCAAGATAAAAATCACCAGAAGGGAACGACCAAAGCCACAGGCTTGCCGTGCACTCATTAGCCACATCCTCGCCAGTCACTTCATTACATGTAGCTGTCTGCGTGCCATCGGTTCTTAATGGGATTCATGCTCAAAACTAACAGCAATTTTGACTTAGCATTGCTTCTAAAAAATTGGTCTAAAAATTATTTTAAAATATAACCACAAGCCAAAACATGTATTTGAAAGAATGAGGATAGACTTTTACAAAAAAAAAAAAAAAGGAAAAAAAAAAATGAACAAAAACAAAGGGTCAACGTGAAATGTCAGAGATATCAATTGGAAAATTTAGTACTTAAGTAAAATGGACATTTTATGCTTACTAACCAAACACTTTCAACCTAACAAATTTGTAAAATTTTGGTTCAACTAAATATACTATGTCTCTTATAAATCCAATGGCTGACTCTGATTTTTAGAGACTCTAACGTCAGGCTGTTTACTTTATCCTTTTTGGATTTGCATGAGATTGTGTGTAAATGCATTTTCTTTGCATATTTTCTGTATTGAAACCTTCTTTGGAGTTGTTTTCCTCAAGAGAGAAATTAACCTTGCTTCTGTCACACATTTATGGCTGAACAAACTCAACATTATTTTCAACTTTATTGTAAGCATGGGCTTTTTGTTTAATGTTTCTGTATAAAAAAAAGAAAATTATTTTAGGATAGTTTAGATTTACAGAAAAAGTTGCAAATATAGCACAGAGTTTCCATGTATTTCTCCCAGTCACTTCACTTATTAAAATCTTATGTGACTAATATGCATTTATACCACCTAGAAACCAATGCTCATGCACTGATCTCCAGACTTAATTCAGATTTCAGTAGTTCGATCACTGATGTTCATTTCCTTTTTCAGAGTCTTTCTTATTCTAGATGCCATATATTCAGTCATCATGCCTTCCGGTCTGTAGATCTACATTGTGTGGCAGGTTTTTAATATTTCCTAGCTTTTCATGATTTATTTCAGGTTAATGTGAGGTTATGAACAACCAGGTCAAAATATTTGATTTTGTCAGGTACAGTCCTTCTTGTGGTTATGTCCCCCCACACAAGGTGTGCCTAACACCGCCCAACCCAGTGCCCATTCAGTGAGAGTACCCCATGCCCATTCCCCAGCCTTGTCCCCTGTCCTCCCTTGTTGAATTGAAATAAATTTCTCTCCTATGTGGGCTGCATTAGATCATCTACTGACTTCTTTAGTATTGATTACATTGGATAATTGCTTTTTCATTCTTATGAAACTTTACTAAGAAGAATGGGCTTCAGCTCCATCCAGGGTATTACCAAAGATGTGAAGTCACCATCTTTTTATGGCTGAATAGTATCCCACAATGTGCCTGTACCACAATTTGTTAATCCATTCTGAGTTAATGGACATTTAGGGTGTTTCCACATCTTGGCAATTGTGAACTGAGCTGAGATAAACAGTCTAGTGCAAATGTCCTTATGATAAAATGATTTTTTTTTTCTTCTGGGTAGAAATAAATCCCCTTAGGAATGGGAATGTGGGGTCAAATGGGAGGTCTAAGGTGAGTTCTTTGGGGATTCTCCATACTTCTTTCCAAAGAGGCTGTATTAGTTTGCATTCCCACCAACAGTGTAAAAGTATTTTCCTCTCTCATTTGGCAAGACACATGGCTCCTAGCAATTCTGAGGAGAATTGGTGAGACATTTTGTAGAATGTTCCTCAATTTGTGCCTTCACTCTATGTAATGAGGTGATTACCGTTGGGAATTTTTAGCAGTTTTTGCCTCTTTTCTGAACCCCAAAATAGGTATAAATGTAACCCCAAGCTAGAAGTTGGGCAATTTTTTACAAGTTATGAAGGAATGGGGTAAAAGTTCTTTAAAAAAAAAAAAAAAAAAAAAAGGAAACTTTGAATTCAATATATGTATTTTATGTTGAAAGTTTTGAGATATTAATTAGTATAGTTTTCTCAATCATGATATTTGGTATAGTGTTTTATCAGTTTCATTTCTCACTAGCTGTATGAAGAAAAGTTAAGTGACTTGCTGGCCTGAGTCTTCTATCCCTGCCCTGATCATGGTGAAGATAAGTGTAATAACACATGATTTAGTACAATGCTGAAATATTGTAAGAGCTCAATATGGAGCCTTTGGGGGTATTTTTATTTTAAACTATTGTTGATACATAAGTGTTTATGATGATGATGATGATGATGATGATGATTAAAAGTGGCAAAATCCCATCTGGTAAAGTTAACATGATACCCTTGTCATGGAACTAAGAATAAAAAGAATCTATAACATTTATTTTGTGACTTTTAGGATGTGCCATTTCTTTAAAGCAACACCATATATGCAGGATAAATAATTAGGATTAGGTTATAAAAAATCTACTTAAAAAAAACCTTTGATTTGTGTTTGTTTAGTTTCTTACTAATTGCTAACACAGTTCATAAATTTGACTTTGTACCATGATATTTTTCATGTACGTAACTGAACTTAAGTAAATGAGAAAAATGATTGAGAAGAAATAGCACCACAGAGATTTGACTATAATTTAGTTTGGTACAAGGCATTAAAAATGCATCCACGTAATCATTTCCTATATTTCCCAGTATTTTTAATTTGTTGGTATGCATATTTCAGAGCTGGAAAAATATTTTTCCAGGTATGGGTAATGACCTGTGACTTTTTCTGAGATCTTTCTTTTGCAATTTATACCTACTGTACTAGAGAAAAGTGAGGAGTGAAAAACAACCTCATTATCTGTAAGCAATTGCAATAACGCTGTTGCTACAGCATTTTCCATTAGGTTTTTCAATATCTATTTATCCCTGCTGAATATTTATAGGTATTGCATGAAAAACTGGGTGGTTTAGGTGGCTTTTACACTCATAGTCAAAGTTTATAAAGAAAGGAATATTTTTAAAAGACTATCATCATTACAAAAACAAATTAGGTCAATAACTTAGGAAATTAAAAATAAATTTTACAATCAAACACCAAGAAATTGAGCTGATCATTTCATCAATATAAGGAAAAGTTAAACATAGTTATTCAATCATTATAAAAAGACATGGTTTACTATGAATTGGGATCCTTCTTCTAGTTATTAAGGTATAACAAAATTTAAAAATGAAGTAGATAAATGTGAGATCACTTCCTTACAATATTATTAGGAACGTGACAGAAGTCAACCAAGTGCTCGTAGCAGGATTATATTAAACAAGGAAGTGACTTTTTGTATTTATCTTGTTTTTTTTTTTTTAATTTGTCTTCTCTGTTCCACTTTGAAAATCAACATCTAAAAATTTATTACCCCTTCCTTGGTCCTTTCCCCATAGTCTTGTGCTATAGTTGGGTTATAGCCTTCATATGAAAGCTATAATTTAGCTTCATAGTGAGGCCAAATCTATGGTACATCTTAGAATGGGTACAGGTGATTACACTAATGTACACAGTTATGATTTAACAATAAAAAAAATAAATAAAAATATATTACAAGGTCAAATAGTTAACTTTCATGAGCTTCAGCAATTGAAACTTCCTCCTATTTTTTGAAGAGTATCATAAACATTCACTTAGATGTTACAGTACTAATAAAAAAAATTACTTAGTCTAACTTTTATACAGATTTTATTTATTTAATGTTATAACCCAGTCAAATGATACAGTGCATAAAGGGTGATTACTGATTAAAGAAACTGTATCAATTCTCATAACTAATTCTAGTAGTAAAGAAATTGGCTAACATATAATGGTTTCTATATACATAACAAACTTAAAGTGAACAAGAGAAAGTTTGGGCATTGGGAAACCATCTAAAGCTGAAAGAACTAAATCCCCTTGGCTTTCCTGCAGGATTCTCTCTTTACACAAACTCAAACTCATATCCTGTGGTTTGGGGGCCATTGTCCAAAAATACCTGGTGTATCTGCTTCTTGAAGCTGAGCATTATTTGCTCTATCCCAGCCAAAGTGACCTGAATGGAAAAATCTCTGACACAAGAAAAGGATATTTAACAATATGTTACCTTCTCTCCTTAGATCATGTCTAAAACCCAAGTGCTACAGTTAAACACAGCTGGAAGAGTTGTGTGGCTACTAGTAATTTCTTGGTAGACACAGTCCATTCTAAGGAGAATGGAGGGATTTCAAGCAGTAAAGAGATGGCAAATTTGAAACAGTTCATGGAAAATCCTGATTCCAAACTGTGGTTGCCCCTTGTCTGTGATTAGGGAAGCTCTTAACACTGCAGATAATATTCTTTTAGAATTCTCCCTTTGAGTTTAGATATTTTTCAACATGTTGGTATCATATAGATTTCATGAAGAGATTATTTGCCCTTCTGAAGATATCTCTTCAAATCATAATAAAATTAAATAGACAGAGATAAGTTTAGCATTTCTAAGAAGGGTTTGAAATTTGTCAATAATATAAGGAATATAATCAGCTACCAAAAGTGAAACTATAGACAGGCCGATACATGATTGCATGCATATATATGTGTGTGTTTGTGTCTGTGAAACCTGTTGTATTCTAAAAGCTTTAATGAAATTGTTCCCCAAAATTTAACCCTATATTCTCTGCCTATGTATTTGCAAAAGTAAAGTTTCCCACAGTGACTCTTGCTTTTGAATACTGAACACTCTTCATCATCTGAATCTCCAGGCAATATTTTGATTGTCAAACTCAGAACAGGGCTTGTTATATCAGTACTAATTTTTAGCTATTATAGAAAGCATCCTTTTTACTTTCCGTTAATGCTACTTGCAAGTTTCTGCTTAAAAATTATGAGCAGTATTCCCCTTAGAAGTGGCTACTTAAGTTAATGAAACACAAATTGATGTGGCTTCATTGAGTCTTTAATTAAATCCTTATATTAATAACATAAAAACTGGTTCAGTCATGAATCACTACTACAAACTAATGTGGCAAATTCTTTATTGATTCATAGATCTATCCGATTTTTAATTCAAAATAGATTTTTACTCATATACTGTGCATTTAGCAAATGTTAAAGAAAGGTGAGGAGATTACTAAATTAAATCTAAGAATGTTGTCCAAATTCCAAACTGCAGTAATTATTCAAATGGAACAGCTCTCAAATATGACAAAATCTTTTAAATATGTATAATTGATTTTATACATAAAATTTTAATGTCTTTTACTTTATTCACAATGTTGGGTATTTAAAAACAAAACAAACTACTTGCACACAAACTAGGCTCTTCTGTGTAAAGTCTCAGGCTTACAAGTTATGCTGACCACTTACCAAAAACATTTGGCCTTCTTAACACACCACACTTCTTGGAAGCTGAGTAACTCTTGAGATTTTAGAGAAGAAACCAGCAGGCCAGTTGGCCACACACACCCCCCATCACACCCTACTGTAATTGTAGCACTCAGGCCAAGAGGTGAAGTCTGTGCACATCACCCTTTACTTTTATTCTTCCCACAGTAGGGCAAAGAGGAAAGCAAACTATTCCTTGTACTCCTCTCTATTCCACAACCAGGAAGAATAAAAATTGACCCAGAGGGCTACATGTTTCAAGAAAGGGTAAGGAATGTGTTTTTCTCCCCAGTAAATGAAAAATATATCTCAGGTTGGCATATTTCAAGCATTCCTATTATCTGCTTACCACCTATAGACATGTGACTTTGCAAATTCTGCTTTAAGCAGTAACTCATGGTAACAGTAAGGAGTGCACTAAAAATATTCTCAAAAGTTTGTCATTATATATCTTCTTCCCGAGGCAAGCAGAAGTGATAAAAGATTTTATTAGGGGAGATAAGAATACTTTTTCCTACTTTTCAATGCCTGCTATTTTTATTTTTCCCACAAATAGAATAAAATCCCCTTGGCATGAGAATCCCATGAAGTATGATACCTTATAAAAAATATTCTTCAAAATGTTCCAAATGGTCAGTTAAAGAAAAAATTTTGGTGGTTTCTATTGTGAATATGGTAGTGCATTTAACTGCTTAACATTAATGGTTTAAGCTGCCTATGGGTTCCCAGCCTGCTTTAACAAGATTCACTATTTTCTGCACGCCCCTCCCCTTATATGCACTCAGAATGATAGGGTGGTGACAATGAAGTGTATGAAGGATAAATGGGCTTCAATCAAAGAATAACTGACTGTTGTAGTATGGCTTAACCCTGTAAACATTTGTGAAAATTTGAAAGACGAAAGTGTGTAAATGTGGCATCATTAGATGACCATCTAAGTGTTTATGCTGTGGTTTTCTATTTCTCTCAGAACCGTCTGATTGTTTGTGGTCTTTCAAATCATTCAGAACTAAAAAAATGATGTTCTGCATCATGTTCCGCGTACTGGGGTAATTTTATCATTGTTACTTTAATTAAATGGCACATGTTTTTAATGATCATTATAAGTCTATTAATCATTCATGTGGGAGTATAAGTAACCTTTGGAAGCTTGATACACTTATTTTCCTAAACCTGGAAATCTGAGGAAGAGACTCTCAACCCTGGTAAAATCACAAACACTGTTAAAACTGAACTTCCTTTCACATCTTAATTTGTTCATTTAACAAGCGTTTCTCTGCTGTGTTCTTTGCTAGACATTCTCCCACAGGCACAAGTAAGGCAAAACTACTTGCCTGCCCAGTGGCTTATGAGCCACGTAAAACACAACTCAATCAATTAATCAGCCAGAAAAATATCTAGTTCAAGGGTTCTCAAGATGGGGTGCACAGTAGAGAGGTTTACGATTTACTAACATCTGTAGTTCACCCCTAAAATTCTAGGGTGAGATATGGATGACTGAATATTTATAAGCTATGTGTGACTCAAATGTGCAGGCAAGTTCAGGAACCACTTGCCTGGAAAAGTATATTAACAAGAAAACTAAAATCAGAAAGTGTCAGAGAATGAGTGCAGGGTATTATTAGGGTAGGAGGCAATTTAAACTGACAGACTGACAGCTTAGGGACAAAGGCCAAACATATAAAGATGAAAACACAGAGCATGCCAGGCAGAGGTAACAGGCTTTAAGGCAAGAATAAACTCAGGGTTCAGGACACCTGGATTAAAGGGGTGATCTGCTGATGGCACAGGATGAGAGTCAAGAGGTAGACAGAGGAGTAAAGTCAGGAATTTACTATTTTTATGAATTTATTAGGAGGCCTTTGCTGATTTAGATATTAGTGATATTAATATGATTTGTGATGTTTTAATCACAAATTTAATTTAATTTTTCATTCTAAGAATACTTTACATTAAGTTCTGCTGTAATTGAAAATAATTGCTCTATCTTTGGTTCACAGTTCAGTTGAAGCAAGGGTCATTTCATTAAGCATGATTAAACAAAAAATGACATGGAAGAAACTTTACTAGGGAAATGAAAAAGAATCTCTGTTTCTCTCGTAATATTCATCACATTAGTTGATGTGAATTGTATAAGAATATCAGAAAAGATTCAGTTTCTTCATTTCTCCAGTGCTCTGGATATTTCAAACATCACCTTAAAAAATGTTAAACATTTGCCAGACTTAAAAATGTTTAAACTTTTTTAGAGCAAAAATGCAATTGAATAAAAATACTAAGTGTGTCTGGGAGAAAGGAGTCCAAAGATCACTTGCAAGAGAATGGAGAAATATTTGAAAAGCATTAAAATAAAATGAAGAATTTAAAATATCTACACATGAGGGTCAGGCGTGGTGGCTCATGCCTGTATTCCCAGCACTTGGGTGGCTGAGGTGGTTGGGTTACCTGAGCATGAGTTTGAGACCAGCCTCAGCCACAATGAGACCTCACCTCTAAAAATAGCCAGGCATTGTGATAGGCACCTGTAGTCCAGCTACTTGGGAGGCTGAGGCAAGAGAATCACTTGAGGTTGCTGTGAGCTATGACACTACAGCACTCTACTAGGGGTGACAAAGTGAGGCTTTGTCTCTCTCTTTCTCTCTCTATATATACTATAATATTAATATACACTATATATACATATATGTCAAAGACAAACATATGAACAGTAACTGATTGAAGGAAGCACTTGGAAATGAATGGTAGATATTAATAGTTAGTGAGAAATGTTATGTTATGTTAAAAGAAGAGGCATAACATAACATTTCTCACTAAATATCTCCCATTCATTTCCAAGCCCAAGAGGCTTGACCAGAAGCTTCTCTGAAGAAGACAGGCGCATGGCCTACAGACACATGAAAAAATGCTCATCATCTTTAATCATCAGAGAAATGCAAATCAAAACACTTTGAGATATCATCTAACTCTAGTGAGATTAGCCCACATCACAAAATCCCCAAACTATAGATGTTGGCATGGATATGGAGAGAAGGGAACACTTCTGCACTGCTGGTGGAAATGCAATCGAATATGTTTCTTCTGGAAAGAAGTTTGGAGAACACTTAGGGAACTAAATGTAGACCTGCTGTTCAATCCTGCAATTCCTCTATTAGGTATATATCCAGATGACCAAAATCACTTTACAACAAAGACATTTGCACAAGAATGTTTATTGCAGACCAATTCATAATTGCCAAGTCATGGAAGCAGCCCAAGTGCCCATTTACCCACGAATGGACTAACAAATTGTGGTGTATGTATACCATGAAATATTATGCAGCCATAAAAAAGATGAAGACTTTACCTCTTTTATGTTTACATGGATGGAGCTGGATTATATTCTTCTTAGTAGAGTATCTTAGGAATGAAAAAAAAAAATACCCAATATACTCAATAATATTATGAAACCAAGAGATAATCACCCACACTTTCATATGAAAGATAAAACACAATTATAGCCAGGATATAACAGAATGAAGGAGAAAAAAGGAGGGTGAGGGCAGGGGGGTAGACAGGTAGAGGGGGTGTCTACTCCCCTCCCCTCCCCTTGCCCTCCTCTTCTCTCCTTCTTTCTGGGCTATAATTGTGTTTTAGGGAGGGAGGGAGGGTAGTCAGTGCTAACTGGCTGGGCATATTGCAAGGGTACATGTCAAATATATTAAGAGTAGAGTATAAATGTCTAAACACAACAATTAGATAAGCGAGGTGAAGTCTATGTTAACCAGTTGGATGTAAACATTCCAAATTGTACATAAAATCAGCACATCATACCACATAAATATAGTAATGTACACAGTTATTATCTAATAAAGAATTTAAAAGCTATTTTTTAAATAAAAAATTATCTTCCTATATAAAAAAAGAGATTAAAATTCTACAGAAAATTGAAAAGACATTTAGTTACAAAAATAGTTGATATTTTTAAGCTTTCAATTATCTGTCTATATCAGTTCAGATACTTTATATACGCCCTGTCTCATTTTAATATTAGCTGATGTTCTGATTTTCTTTGCATCCTGGCATTGCTCCTGGTATTCTTAATGTGTGTGTGTATCACATATTCCAGTATGCAATACATTCAACAAAAAGTAAACTTTCTTCTAGATTGTATCAAGATCAATCTAGATTTTATAAGAAATTTTCATTGTAAATTGTTTCTATTTCTTTTATTTCTCTTTCTTACTCAGTAGAGTTTGATATCCAAATGAGTAAGATGAATACTATTTAGAATTTATTAACAGCAGAAGAGTAGAATGGTTCTGTTAGAATCAGGAGTTCTGGAGTAAAGATTCATATTTCAAGTGTTTGTCTAGAATTCTGTGTGACAACCAGAAAGATAATTAATTAATTATCCATGAAGATTCCAGGTGAATAACAGTAGAAATAAAGTAGTTAAAAACTACCCTAATTTTAGAAAATTATTTCAGAGTAAATTCTGCCAGAATGGCATTGAACAACACATGTGTGTTCAAAAGTGCTTTGAAAACAAGTGGCGTTTTCAATGCCTAATGTGTGTGCGTGAGAGAGAAAGTATTTGACTTATGAGATTTTGAAACAAATCCAATGGAAAACAAAGCTATCACATGTATCCTATAAATATGTAACAATTATGTACCTATAATCATTAAAAAATTTAAAAAGCTTTTAGAAGAAAATTAAGGAGACAACTAAATTTCTAAAATGCACAGTTAAAATGTGATTTCCATGACTGAGATTAGGCAAAGATTCCACAACTACATTTACAATAGTTATTTGCTAATGTGGCCCTCACAAGTTAAGGAGAGTTACTTTGCAGAATTATTTTGTCTCCAGCATCACACAGATCATTTTTAATCATTGATTTCTTTCACTCTGTACTTTATAGAAACAAATCAAATAATTATAAATAAATGAAATCATTATTCAATTAAAGCTCTGTGCATTTTCCCAAATATTTTATTTTTGAAATAATTACATATGAATTAAGTAGAATAAATAAAAAGTACCTATGAATACTGTTGGAACCATATTGGGCTAAAGAAAATAAATCTGTCAGTGTAAACACAACTCGGGGCTGCAGTGCTTTAATTCATCAACTCCTGGTCATAGAGTAAATGAATGCAGGGCTCAGATTTTATCCCAAGTGCACTAACACTAATTAGAGTAGTGTAAATCACTACTCTAATGTAACTAACAATCAGTTTGCACTGTATGCTAATTTTAAAAAAGTTGATTTAATTATTCACTTCAACAAAGGGAATCTCTCAAATAGAAACTGGAATTCACATCCTTTACAAGAAGCATTGGTGAGCCCTGGTTTCTGTACTGAGTTCTCTCACTCTCTCTCCCTAATTATACCAGGTTGTTAAAACTAATAATTCAATCCTTGAATATGTTCCATGCCAACAACCTTGGAAGGGGGCATTTGATACAAAAATGCACTTGAAGTAAAATAAAGCAATCCTGCTCTGGCTTAAAATTTCTATTTTATATTCATCGGTAAAATTAGGTTTTAACCAAGATTTTAACTATAATGCAAGTTTTTACTCAAAGCCAATGGGTAATTTCTTCAATACCCCCTAAAAAACAAAAAGCAAACAAAAACAAACAAAAAAAAACCCCTTACAATCACAATGTAATAATGACTTTTCTTTCTGGGAACAGATAACGGGAATACACAGCTCCTTACAAGCCCTCAGAGTTCCTATCCTCCCAGCAGAATGATATTTTGCCAAATGTATAAATATGCAAAACCTTTCCAAATATTTGTCCTTAGTTAATAAATTATGGTGGCTAATATCATACCTAATAAAATATTTATTCCAAACACCAGGAGGCACGGCATTAGCTTTAGTTAAAAATCTTCTGGTCAGCATCTTGATAGAACCTCTTTAATCAAAAGTGTAAGGAATTGAGTCACACACAGTAGGACACAGGTTGAAAACAGGCAGTGAAAAGACCTTAATTTGTCCAGCCCTCACGCCATGAAGCTCGTTACTATACAATTCAGAGTTAATAATAAATATAGGCTTACATGAGGTCAGACTAAAGTGTGAGCAGTTATGCCGAGAACTTTTAGGGAAGATACTATGAGTTTTATCAATTACTTTCAATCCTATTTGACTTCCTCTGAAACTCTCAAACTGGAATAGATTGAATCTGAAATTAAAGAGAATAGAATTTTTATAGGGTCCACCATAAGATAGTATTGCCAGTCATTCTCTGCCTCTTGCCACAGGATTGCTCCTTTGAAAAGTAACCCCTAGTGCAGGTTGAGTTGCAGGTCATGAAGCATTGCAGGGACATACAAGGAAGATGCAGTAAGATTTATTCTCTGAACAATAAAGTTTTAATCTCCATTTAAAAATCAACAGAATACCCAGCTCCGTTTTGTATAAATCTCACGTTAGCAGAAAGCTTTATTTGACTGCACAGAAAAACTGTACTTGACACTTAAGGATATGTACGCAACACTGCACTATTTTTTGACTAAGAATGACTATTAGAAGTTGAATTGTAGATTGTGGGCATCAGCCGGCAGCAACTTCATTTTAATTTCAAATTAAGGGTGTTTTCATATTACTACCTAAAAAAGAAAATACTTGGAACTTTCAAGAATCACATTAAAAAGCAGGCTGACATAGTTTTTAAGTAAAATAACTGGAATCAATATAACAACCTGAAAAAAATACGAGTAACTAATGCCATCCACAGAGAATATAAAGGCTTTGGGGAAAAGTGCTTTGAAAACAAGTGGAGTTTTCAATGCCTAGTTATTAACTGCCTAATTTGAAGACTTATTATTAACATGACTCCTTCTCACATCATTAGCTCCGTAACAGGCACATTTTTAGCCAGTAGGTTTAATACGTGTCATGGACTGCAGGTCATTATCACAGTACATACTACCATCCAACAGGTGGATGGTCAGGAAATCTGAATGAGCAATTGCTTATGGGTTGTACATAAAAATAAACCTAAGAAAGGAAACATCCCATAGTAAGTCTGTTTGAAAAATAAAATATTATATCCTATTTTATAATTGATTTTTTTGCAATGCTAATAGATGTTTTTTAAACATTTTAGAACTTGTAAATGAGCAGTAAACATAACATGTTATTCTTTTAGCATTAATTATTGGAACACAAATGCTTCTTTTCTAGAATTATAAGAAAAGGCTGCTGTACGGCATTGACATTTGTTTTCTACCACCATGTAAGAAATCACCTCAAGTTGAGAGGACGTAAAGCAACACAAATGTATTATCCCCGCAGGTCAAAAGTAGAGGAGAAACTTAGCTCAGGTCTTAGGTTGGGATCAAAGTGTCAGCTGAGTTCTCATCTAGAGCTGAGGTCCTGTTCCAAGCTCATTCAGGTTGTTCCCAAAATTCAGTTCCTCATAAAACTAAAAGTCCTCATTTTCCTGCTGGACATGAGTCTGAAGTTGCTTTCCGAGGCTATTCTCAGGTCCTGGGCCTCTTAAAACAGGGCATATTGCTTCTTCAAAGCCAGCAGAAGAATCTCTCATATTTCGTGTCTCTTCCTTCTGCAGACCCAGCTGCCTTTAAGGATTTACCTTATTAAGTTAGGCCCACCAAGAAAAATTTTTCTTTTGATAAACTCAATGCCACCTAATTTGGGACTCTACCAACATCTATGAATTTTTTCACTTTTGCCATGTAATACATTGTAAGCTTGTGAGTGAAATCCTCCCTGTCCTGCCCACATGAGTGGGTGGAGGCCACACAGCCCTGGAGGCCAGTCTTGGGGAGCAACCCAGCATCTGGCCTACCGCAGAAACGTAAGGTAATTTTATTTTACAATTTTGATTATCTTTTACTTTTTGAAATTATCTTTTACTTTTATTTATAAATATTAGTTGTCTATTTTTTGATACTTAAAAAAATAAGAAGTTAACTGAATGTCAGAGTCAAAGCATTCTATAATAGACATACTCTTATTTGATAATGTGAATGTTACTTTCTTTGCATTATTATTATTATTATTATTATTGCTCAATATTTCAATGAAGCAATTGTCTGATTCCTTTTCTGAATGTGTTGGTTCCTTCATTCTTTACAAGGGTTTTGTATCTAATCCTTATCTTAAACATTGTTATTGTTATTAAATTTTAAGTCTTTTCAATTTTGTGAAGGTAAAAAAAAAATAGAAACCTAATTAACACATGTATATGCAAAAATTAAAAAAAAAAGATTAGGTTTATAAAAATTAACTTATAGAACACCAAAAAAAAAAAATGTAGAAGAAATGAAAAAACAAATTTGAAAACTCATAAAGCATTTGTGTCTTCAGTTGTTTATTCTTGTGCTTGGGGAAAAATACGTTTTATCCAACTAAAGAAACTACCTTATTACCTGTTTTTTATATGAGCTATTGGTGTAAGATTTCTTTTTCACAAGGAAATTGTAAAGCTATTGATTTTGTCTGTCTCTGGGGTGTAGAGATGGAAGATGACAAGGCGTCCAGGGTGACTATCCTGAGTAGAGGTAGAACCAGAATTTCCCCCCATCTCCAACACGCACCAGTGTTCTTAGTTCTTTAAACTGGGTACCTGAGGTGTGCATGATAAGACCTGGCAATTCAGATCTCTTGGTTTTGCAAATCAGAAACCTGAAAGGCACTCTTATTTTAGAGTAGGTAAATATTTTTTGGTTTGAACTCCAGCTGTCCCTTTAATTGTTATGTGAAATTTGGTAACTTCCAGGCCCGCTTAATGCTTTAGTATGTTCATACTGTTAAAATAATAAAGGTGACTACAGTACTGAACTCAAGTGGAATCGGAATGATTGAAGGAAAATTATGTATTACAGAATTTAGAACTGGCACCCATTTAAAAAATTACATTTTTATCATTAGTTATCATTGTTATAATTATTAACATTTAATAGTTATCCATTTCCCATCATATTTGAAATCTTTGTAGGTTCGTGAAAGTAATAACTAAAAGTTTATTTTTAGAAGTTGAAGGAAAAACACATCCTATCAGTAGGGTGTAAATATATAAGAATTCTTTATATCATTCTAAGTATGTGCTAAAGAGAACATTTTTAATAGGAAGAAAAAAAAAAAAAAAAGGGAATGGTTCACTGTTGTACTCCCTGTCTGTAGAACGGTGCCAACTGTATGTTAGAATGAATAAATCATGTAACACAAAACTATAGAAGTAAAAGTTCACTTGTCTTTAATTACAAAGGACTGCCTAAAAAAAGACTTTCATCTTATAGATTTGATAAAAGAAGGAGTCAATTTTCATAAATAAATATTAAAAAATTATATATTTTCAATCTAACTATTGACATCCACCAAATTTAATTCCAGTTTCTCTCTTCCTTCTGCCTCAGCACTACTAACACCTTGTAGCCCCTTATTAGAGATTTACACACTAAATTCCTTTCTATCGGATTTTCCTAAAACTAAATAAGTATTAATTGAGATAAATTTACAAATGGTTATTCAAGTATACTATTATTAAAGTAATGTTTTCTTGGTGTCAACAATAAAACCCCAGTGGTTTCTAAACTTTCCACCGAGCTCTCTCAAATACATTTCTTCACACTTACTATATTTTTTCAAAGGCGCCATCTTCCTTTGTTCATAACAGAGAAAACTTTATGCTTCTCGGAGCTTCTGTCAGTAATGCTTCTCATACTCACCTCCAGCAGTTGACAGAGTAACTTGGAAATATCACTACTGTATCCGTATTTGTCAAATGAATGAAAACGACCATCAACCCAAACAATTAAGATAGTGTCCTTCCCACTCGGACACTCTGGTCTGATCCGTCCAACATACCCATTCTAGTCTTTACCCATTAAGCCACTCTAGGAACCCCACCATTGTCCAGCTACCTGTCACCACCCCACTGTCTTTACTGATTTTGTTTCCCATGAAATATTCCACATGGAAAAGGATGAACATGTAAAAGCTCTGAACAGAAGTAGCTGTGTTTGTCTATGATAGGTAACAGATTCATCTTTGGAGCTCCCACTATCAATGGTAGCAGGAGGTGAGGAGAAGGGGTGTAATTTGCCAATTAAACAGAACTCTCATAACACAGGGTGGATGACATGTATTTTAGGACGAATTTTTCGACAATTACATCTCCTCTCAAGGTGTTTTAAGTCCTCCCAGGGGCCAAGGCGGGTATCTTTTCTCTCTGTCTCCCATTCCTGAAGTGTGTATGAGAAGGGAAGCTTCAATGCTGATCCCATGGTCAGCAGGAGCTCAGTGTGCCACTTTTGGGCCCTGCAGCCCTGTCATCTGTCACTCTCCGCACTTGGAGGCCCTGGAACTACAATCACTGACTGGCAGTGGTGATTCTGCAAAAGGAGGCTGTGGGCCGCAGGTGTCCAGGGCAGCCCTCCCCACCCACCTTTCACCTGAGGCGTCTTTACTCTGTGCCAAGTCCAGACCAGAAACCCAGATACTGTCACTGTCCCCACACAGAGGCTTCAAAGCTCCACACTGCCTTCCAGGATCCGTGTTACACTGCATGACTGTCTCTAGGTTTTAAGCTTCTCTCCAGTTTCCCTTCAGTGTACCACTCACCTATGGGCATCTGCATGCACCCTGTGGGTGTGGAGCTCTTTACCATGATGAAAGAAAGTCTGCTGTGAAAATGCCTCTGCCCAGGCTCTGTGAGACCCAGCCCTTCCATTCAGGCTCCTCTGAAACCCATGATCACCAGCTGGACACCAGGACAGGGCCTGGGTTCATCTCACAGCCTTTGGTGTGTCCTTGACCCTAATGGCTCAGTTGTTGTACATTTCCAGTTGTTTGTTTCCCTTATGAATTAGTTCAAACCTCAAGCATTGTATGTGCTGAAGAGAAGGGATAAAAATAGACCACCATATTTTAATTCTGATTTCAGGGGAAATTCTCACTTATTTGCTAGGGCTTCATTTAACTTTTTAATAGGTAACTTTATCACTTTATGTATGTTACAATTTCTACTTTGAGTGATTTACTTATTTATTTATCAAATCAGGAATAAGCACTGAATTTGATTGTGTACATTTATTCACCTATTTCAATAACCATTTTTTAAAGTTTTTTCTTTATTTTGTTAATACAGTTCATTTCATTGACAGATTTTTAAACATCTTACATTACGTTCCTGGAATATATTACAATAAGTTGTGCCACATTATTATTTTCATATATTGTTTATTTTGGTAGTATTTGATAAAGGAGTTTAAATCTGTGTTCACATGTGGTACTATTTTATAATACTCTATCCTCATAATTTCTCTCTTGGATTTTGATATCATGGTAATGATGATTTTAGTAATGAGTTTGGAAATATTTTCTTGTTTTATATATTCATGAGAGTTTGCATGTGATGGGTAATATTCAGTTTTGACAGAATGTTCTGATAAAGTTTTCTAGAATTAGAGTCTTTGAAATTTTTAAGTTAGAAATGCAAATTCTATAATGTGTTTATAACTTGGCACTAATTATGTTTCTTCTTGATAAGTTATATTTTGTTGTAAAATCTGATAAAAGTTGGTCCTTGTTCATGCATATTATTACATTGTTGTTCATAATATCAACTCCTTTATCAATGCTTATAAGCAATGATGTGCCCCTCTAAAATTACTGCTAATTGTTATTCGTACCTTGTCTGTTTTTATTTAGTTTTAACATTAATGTGTTGAAATTATCAGTTTCTCTTCAAAAAACTAATTCCTGAGTTTTTTTTTTTTTATATAATTTCTAGGATGCTGTTTTCTACTTCATTAACTTCTGCATGTTTATCATATATCTCCCCTAATATCTTTAAATTTATGTGGCTATTTCTGCCTAATTTCTTGACCTGATGATTAGTTCATTAATTAACACTTTTTTCATATTCTCATAAATAAATTTAAGCCTCCAAATTTCCCCTTACCAATGGTTTAGCTGCATTTACATGCCTATTAATAAGTAGCATTACTATTATTGTAAAATTAAAATTAATTTCCAACAAAATTCTCAGTAATATTCTTCTTTTATCATATATCTATACATATCTTTTCTACCTATTATCTATGTTTTCATCTCTCTATCTACACACAGATATATATTCAAAAACATATAGTAGAAGCCAGGGATAACAGTATAAATGCTGTCTTTCCTGTGCCCACGTCACTTTAAATGTAACCTGGATAGCCACTTTCATAGAACTGGTGCTGTTGAAATATAGTAATGTTAAAATCTTGATAATGAAGAAGTAGCCCTCAACCATGCAGAATGAGGTATTTGGGATTTTTATTTTTCATATGTATCTACAGAAAATGGCTTAACTAAGTTAACACCTTTTACTGTGGAGTATGAATAAAGCACCAGAAAAAATGCCTTTGACATAGTATATAATAGAGATTACACAAGTCATTTTAATAATAATATTTTTATGTTATTTACCATTGCCTTCTGGACAGACCTTAGTAACAATGTGTGAGTGATCTGGCTCCAGTTTATGTTGCTCCACTGAAATTCTGTGCCACAAATGTTCTTCATGGCTCCTGTCCGTTAGATAATTATTCTTTAAAAGTAAAGGAAAAGGACCGAAGATAAGAAGGAATGGATTTATTTCCAGCTCTAACAAGGGTTCTTCAGAGTTATTTTATCTTGACATACACAACAATAACTCTTCCAACCCTTTGATTTTTTTTGTCCCCTCATGTCCTGTTCTTTCAAAATTAAATGCTGAAGTTAACACTCATCAGTGGACGGATAATGAACATTTGTGCATGGAAAGCTGGCGAGAAGTCACACAACATTTTACACTTAATTCTTATACAGAATATAGTGCACCTGTGTAAGTTTCCACTTTCTACTATATCAAGGCAGTTATTTTTAAGGGGAAGAATCTTTCTCATTATAGTCCCCAATAATGTGTTGAAATAGAAACAGGGTTGATAACCACCAGGAAGGAAAGTCATTCCAGGTCGTATGGACTGGAAATTGTATTCTCAACACTAAACAAATTTAACTATAATAAAAATAACTTGGAAACCCCAGAGGTTACATATTTTCCCACATTACTTAAAACTGTGATTTCAGCTAATTGCCTTATGTCAAAATAATATCATTTTTTTTGCAACAGATTCCAGTTTATAATAGAGCCCTAGTAAAACTTTGGATTCAGCATAGCATAATTGACCACCATCTTTCACACCCCAAATAGAGTCAGTGCTTCTTGAATATGTATTTTTGAAGTTTGTTTGTGCAATATATTACACATTTTGTGTAATTTACACATTTATATACACATTTACAAAAAAGTAAAATATATTGTATTTTACTTTTCAAATTCAGAGAAAGAGAACAGATTATCTGTATTCATGGAAAAGCTAATTCTCGGTGGATCACTTCCCTTTTTACACCCTTGAACCTTTCTCATCTTCATAGGCAGCATGACTTCTCTTAAATTAGATTCATTTGTGTATAGTAAAGTTTAGCGCCTATTTTTTTTCTTTTGCTATTCTCTGAGGCATTATTGTAAATAGTTCATATTAGATAGTTAAAGTATTTTAGCATAAATGCCAAGTTAGAGCAAGTGCAAGGAGGGAATATATGTAATCTATCATCTATCTATCATCTATCATCTATCTATCATCTATCATCTATCTACCTGTCATCTATCATCTATCTATCTGTCTATCATCCTTCTATCTATCATCTATCTATCTATCATCTACCATATATCTATCATCCTTCTATCTATCTATCTATCATCTATCATCTATCTATCTATCATCTATCATCTATAATCTATCTATCGGTTGTGGTAGATCAGGAAGCCTTTCCCTAGCAATTAAACCAACAGATGTGAATACTTCACAAGCTGAAAGACTAATGTCTTAAATACGTCAGTAACTTAACGCATTTTTGTGAAGACCACAGCATTTATTTAAGAAACTTCGAGGCTTTTTTTGCTAGTTTGAAAGATGTCTAAGCTTTGCCTTAAAGTTTACCTCACTATGTTAATGATGTAGCCAAAATATTTATTGAAAGACAAATTAGTGTATTTTAATGTTACACCTGCTGTTTTTCTTAAAGCACATTTTTTTTGCTTCTAATTGCCAGTGCCATTATCAAAACTTATTTTTAAAATTGTTGTACATTTCTTATTTAACTAAATGCTTGATTTTAAAGTATTATATTGCCATTATGTAGTGTATAAAAATGTATAATTGCCAACTCATTATAACTGTTATTTATTTTTAAATGAAAAGTGTGAGAATGCTTTCTGATTCAAAAAATTATTAAATTGTTTATCCTCTTTTCTGATGTAGCATAAAACTTGTTTTGAGTAGATTCTTAGTCACGAGTGAACCACTTCTTGGTTGCCAGTCTTTCCTTATATTAAAAACAACTTACAAAATGTTTAGATTTTTGTATCCAATCCCTAATTATTAAAATGTTTATAAAGTTTATTTTTGCCAAAGGGATAAAGTATTGCAGAATAAACTTTGTTCTGTAACATAAAAAATATAACAAAAACATATAGTATTCTATGTATATATATTGTATTCTCTCCTTTCATTAATTTTAAGCTTAATTTGTTTTGGCTAGAGAATATATTCTGGGTGCCATTGAATATTTGATGTGTTTGAGCCTCCATTGACGACACAGGACACAAATATTTTTGCATTTTGAGAAACTGAGTATTCTGTAGTTTGGGGAGTGTTCAGTATATTCCAGAAGGTAGCATTAATTATTTGTGTTGTTCTAACTTCTATAAGCGCTACTTTTTTTGTCTAATAATCCTCTAAGTCACTGAGATATATTAAAATCTATCCAAAGACTGTGGATTTTTCTATTGCTGCAAATATTCTTGTTTCATTTAAAATTCTATACTTAAAATATTATATGACATATACATTTAAATTTTTATATCATTATTGTAACTTGCTACTTCATTGAATAAGTTGTCTGTAACCCAGGTGGTACTCTACGTCTCAGAATCTACATTTTGGAAATTAATGCAGCTACACTGGATTTCTTTTTTTTTAATTATTTCATGGGACATAATTTTTTATACTCTTCCCTTTAAAATTACTGTCCATATATGTTTAGATGATTCTTTTGTAAGAACAACTTTAAAATCCAGTCTGTTCGTTCTTAAAATTAGACCACTTAATGTATTTACATTTATTGCATGTATTTATATGTTTAGGTTTGATACTATTATGCTACAGTGTATTTTGAATTGGTCTTACATGGCTTATGACTTTTTTAACTTACTTTTTCTAACCTTCCTTAGTTTTTTTTTTTAATGGTTACTCAATCTTTCTAATTAAGGTGGATTTTAAAAAATCTTTTCTATTTTTTCTTTATGATTGCCCTAGAAATTACATTTGTTTTTGAATTTTTGAATTCTGTATTTAGTTGTTTTAGCCTTTTTTCTAGTAATTCAAGGCCTTAGAATACAACTCCGTTAACCCTTCCTGACTTATGTTACAATATTGTTTGAGAATTTTTGTACACCTTTTCAACTGTACAAAGTGCTAAAATATTATCTTACACACTAAATAATATTTTTTAATTTCCCATGAATTTATGATTCTTGTTCTTTATTATTTCACAGATCTCCAACTTTCCATCTGCTGTCTTTTTGTGTACCCCACGTCTTTCTTTTGTTTTTTTCTTCCATATTTCTCACTAAAAGAAGAAAAGTATATTTATTTTCTTTACAGTAGTCTGCGTCAAAATGTTTGTATTTTACTTTTCTTCTTAAAGTACCCTTTGTTTCTCTTCTGTTTTTATGCTGGAAGGTTTCTTTGTAAAACCCCATAAAAAATTAGAACATTGGGGCGATGCCTGTGGTTCAACGGAGTGGGGCGCCGGTTCCATATGCCAGAGGTGGCGGGTTCAAACCCAATCCCGGCCAAAAAAAAAAAAAAATTAGAACATTTTCATCTAATTTCCATACTTTCTGTTAGAAATCCAGCTGTTGGACTGGTTATGCTTTTGAAAGTCAACTGTCTTTTTTATGACATCTTTGAAGAGTTTCTCTTTATCTTTGTTTTTCAACAGTTGTGTTTTTATTTTTCTGCAATTTTTTTTTCATGTCCATGGTAGTTTGATGAATTCCTGGAATTCTTCAATTTCTTAATTTCTTCCATCAATTTGGGAGAATTCCCAGCCACTGTCTCTTTCAATATGATCCCTGCCCCAATCTCTCAATATTCTGTCTCTGAATCTTAATTAAATGTAGTTTAATTTCCTCAGTGTCTTTTCCACATTACTTACTTGTTTCTATATTGTTCAATTATTTTTCTGTCCTTTCTGTGAATTTTTTCTAACCTACTTTATACTTATTAATTCCTTTCTAGAATGTTACAATCTGCTATTAAAAGTATCCAATGAATATGGTCTAAGTATGATTTATATACAGCAAAATGCATAATTTTGATGGGTCGGATTTGTCAGGTTTATATACCCTGTGGTGAAAATCTACACTTGAAATATTTTCCATCACTCCAGGAAGTTGTTGCCCGCTCCCTTCCAGCCCATTCCTACTCTCATAGCTCTCGAAGTTTTGATTTCTTCCAACACACATTACTTTTGCTTGCTTTGAATGTTACATAAAATGAATCATACAGCAAAATCCTTAGGAATCTTCCTTTTTTTGCTCAACATCGGTGTTTGTGATTCATTCCTGCTGTTGTATCATTAGTTTATATGTTTTATTTCTATAAATAGTAAGTTTTGCATGAAAATACCGCAGCTTATCTATTCATTCTCTTGGCTAATGGATATGTGGGTGTTTTATGGTTATTAATCATTATAAAGGCATTATCTACAAATGTTTTTGTTCAAGCCATGCTATAGATATAGGCCTTCCTGACTCTCAAGTAAAGCATTTATTGTGAAATTGTGTGGTTATGTGGTTTATGTTAGAAGAAACAGACAAGCACTTTCCTAAGTAGTTATAACTTTTTTTACACCTTCTAATAATGTGTGAGGATTCCAGCTTCTTCATATGTTTGCCAGTATCTGGTGCTGTCAGCCAGGTTTTGGCCCTCGAGGGGGGCCACGCAGCAGTGTATTACGGCGTATTATTTCACCAGTATCAGCTGCATTGCTCTGATTGGTGTTGATGAAAGCCATCTTCTCTGTGGTTGTTTCTGTTAACACATCTTCCTTTGTTAAGGGTTTAAATATTTTGCCTATTTTTTCAATTGGGTTATTTGTCATTCTTACCATAAATTTATAAATACTCTTTATATATTCTAGATATAAGTCCTTTGTTAGATGTTAAAAAGAAAAAGCAACCAACCCCTCCACCCCCACTACGTGACTTGTCTTTCCATTTCTGCAACAGCAACTTTTGATTAGCAAGAATTTTATAGTTTTGATTGTCTAATAGTTCCTAGGATACATGTTTTGGATCCCAGCTAAAAAATATTTGTCTTCTCAGAAATTTCAAAGATATGGAATAGTGTCATCAGGTTTAGATTTCATTTTTAATTATATAAGGAAAATACAATGAACTCAAATTAAATGTAAAATTGAGGGTTTTTTCCATTTTTTGTTGATACCTCTAATTCACAAACATGGCCTGTAAATCTTTCTATCTTTCTTGTCTTTCACTCATATGTTGTAGAAGTCTAACATCACATTTTGTTTTATTTCTTACTAGAGTGTTGAACTGTTTGATGCTATTTTAAATGGCATTTTTAAAGGTTTAAATTCCAATCATTTGCAGGTATAGTCATATATATGATTGTTGATATTGGCCTGGAATCCTATCAAGCTTGACAATTCGCTTCTGAGTTGTCACTCTGAGTTTTCTTTTTATCATTCCGTAAGTTATTCCATGTTAACAATCACATCACCTGTGAAGTTTTCCTTGTTTCAAAGATTTATGCCTGTTTCTCTTTTTCTTGCCTTCTTACACAAGTTATATCCTTTAGTACAATATTAAATAGATACATAAATACAGATATTGTTAACTTGTTGTCAGGCTTAAAGAGCTGGTTGCAATATTAAGTGTGCTGTTAGCTGTATAACTTTGAAAGGTATCACGTTATTTCTAAGCAAAAGGAAATAGTCATTCTTTGTTCTTTGACTCAATAAGTCAGTAATTCATCTAAACTTTGAGACAGATGCAAAAAGAGAAAGGCTTATTCTTATCTTTGGGAGCTGATAATATAGGGTATGAAGTGGTAGCACAGATAACAAACAAACAAATAAATAAATAAGACTAAATGATGTTCTGAGGAGTTACTGGTGACAACTTTGTTTTGTTAGAGTAGTAGTATCTATTTCCTCAAAGGCCACCCTTGTCATATATACACATGGGAATAAGAACATTTTCTATCGCTTTATCATACAGATAGATTTAAGGGGTGAGTGAGGGAGCTATAGAGTGCTGGAATGAATAATTCCTTCTACTTGAAAAATAACTCAGGGCTAGAGAAATAATAGTTATTTTGAAGAAATAGTTAAACTATTTTCCATTTCTTTGGAAAATTTTGTCTGAGAAAGCATCACCAGCCACTCACTATTAACAGAATACTTAATTTGTATCAATTAAATTTAATACAATATTTATTTGTATGTGATAAATAACATTTCATTACAGTTTTGTACATACTTAACTACTTACCAGTCTATAAATTCATTGAAATTTTAACCAGACAATAGTTGATAATGAATATGGGTGTTCCATAAACAAATCTTTAAGGAATGAATTCAAAAAGTTCTACGTTTCAGTTTACTTTTAGACCAGTAATTTAGGTAATTAAGTAATTTAGTAATTTCAGGATCTTGTTTCAGAGTAAAAATACAACCTTATAGTGTGTATGTCAGGGAATATCATTTTTTATTTGATAAGGACACAGCTTGCATTTAGAGACAATAACTTTTCCTTCTGTTAATGCCATCATTCCGTCAAGAGCCTAAGGCACTGACATACATCACGAAAACAATAGGCTACAGAGAAAACTATTTTCAAATATACACGGTGAATAAGTAAGTTGATCTGTACCTATATGTGACAAAATGCTGCTGAAATAAGATGGATCTGTTCACAAGTCAAGAGTGAAACTAAAACCTGTGCCTGCAACATCAATGCAATAGCAGGTGGTGAGTTCACAAACCGGTGGTGGAAGACAGAGCAGCTGTCGAATCAAGCACATAAAATGTCCAGAATTTTATGGATCAATTAAAAATAGATAACTGCTTTCATTGATTTCATTCAGGTCTCTAGAAAAAATATTAGAGTCTCACAGATTTCATACTCATCTTTGGTTTCTGTATAATGTAAAAATAAGCTGAAGTTAAATTAAATGTAGAAGCAATATAGTTTTAGTCTAAGAAATAGAGAGTTCTGTTTTGTTTTATTCTGTTGTATCCTCCTTTTTAATTTTTTTTCGTACACCCAGGATAATTTTTTGGATGAGTTTGCAAAATAAGACTGTTTTGTATTTTCTTTTATATCTAAAATACATATACAGTACAAATGAAAAATTAAAGATTCAAAATTTAGTTGTGTCTCAATCTAACTTCAATCTGAAATTCAGTTAATCTGTAAATTTGTATCCATTTTGCTCACTTGCATTTATGACTATGTACTCCCTACAGGCATGCCTATGCTCCTTATGAAATATTATTCCTTGGAGAGGAATATATACCTCATGGTCGCTTTTATGCAGAACCTAAAAAAAGTTGAATTTATAGAAGCAGAAGCGAAATGGTGGTTTATAGGGGTTGAGATGACAGAGGGCTAGGAAATTGATAAGATGATGTATCAAAGATATAACATTTCTTAAGGAGTAACTTCAAGAGATCTATAGTAATAAAAATTTATAATCAAAAATTGCTAAGAGGATACATTTTAAGTGTTCTTATCACAGGAAATAATAAGTATTTGAAGTAATGCATATGTTATTAATATTTAGCTTGATTTAATCATACCAAAAGGTGTACATGTTGGAAACATTATGCTGTATGATTAAAACATTACAAGTTTTATTTTTCAATTTAAAAATTAACATTAATAATTCTTCAAAAGTTATTATTTGGAAGAATATTCTTGTGATTTTTAAATTGCCTTTAAAGAAACATATGTATATATCATGAACCTAAGAACTTAAATATAGAGGAGACAATAAAAACACATTGCTAATAATAGAATTAGTCGCATTAACTAAGAGTTAATACATCTGAAAAAAAAGTCCTCTGCACTAGTTTTGATATAGATCTAAACAAGAATAATGATTGATTCATTATAAATGAAACAATAATGATTGTTATTATGTAAAAGTAATAACAACTGAAAACATGGTAATTCATTCAGGAATTCTAGAAGAAAGACAGCAAGTTTTGACCTATTAACATAGCAATTTCGTGTGATAATGTGGACAATATTTGCCAGGGACCGGTAGGTTCTGTGCAGGGTCTATAACAAGCTAATAAGGAGCACAAGATTCATGACAGCAGCCACTATTTTAGACGTGGGGAGGTTGATCAGGACTAATTGTTGGATGTCGTCTTTTTACATTTTGTGTTTATGGATTTTTTTTTGCAGATATTTAATATATTATTATATGTAACAAAATACATAAATGAAAGAAGAATTCCTGTGGACAGATTAAGCAAGTGTGTCACAGAGGCAAACATTGCAATTAATCCAATTTGAAGTATTTGTGGTTCAAAATAAGCAAATAAAGGAATAATAATGTAAAACCCCAGGAAGCTTTATTACTATTCACTCATGTTAAGCCACGTTTCAGGACATTATTTTTGCCTTATTTACATATGATCATGGGAACATATGAAAATGTAACTTTTACACTTTTGGTTCCCTAAATGGAAAGTTTGGACAGTAAAAAATAACCTCAGGAAAACTTAAAATTGCTATAAACTTATATATTTAGCAGTAATATCTTCCTCATTTTTTGCTTGTCTGTTTGTTCATTTGGACAAGATACCTGCTTGGTTATCTGTGGATTTCAACAAAGTAGTTCCATCCCTTCTAAGTTTCTCCTTTTACCACATGATAAAATTGCTATTTGCAGAGGTAGCCAGAGAGGTGGATGACCCTCCAAATGGCGTTTATGCTGTTTATACCAGTGTTAGTTTGAAGCAAATGTTGAATTCAGAGTGTCACCATTAATCACAGAAATTAAGACACTTGAACGGTTGTCCTCTGGTTTTCCCCTTTTCTCAAAAGCTTTCTGGCCACGTTCAATGCACGGCGGGGTTCTTTCAAACATTTTATACTTACTAGAAGTTTGGCTTGGTCGTGTTGCTTCATTAGAAATAATAATGAGGCTTGAAAAATGTTAGTTGCTAATGGAATAAAAGTTCAGAACAACAGCAGATCCCTCTTCCCCCCACTCTCTCAGGGCTATAAACGCAACGCAGGGGGACACCATGTGCACCCTGGGGCAGCTTCTCCTGTGCTCTTTCTGTTATTGCTGACTAACGATTGCTTGCTGTTCTAAGCTTCATACCTACTCAGCGTCATCTCAAAAAATATATTGCCCAAGTTGTAGCCGTTAAATACATGTGTTCTGGACTACAGGACAGAAATATATAGTTTACAGAAATGCTGAAAACAATTGTGACTTGTGTATCTGAGTTCTAGTGTTTCTCTTGAATGACACTTTTTCAGGAACATGAAAAGTTTGCCTAAATGTGCCATATTAGCTTGTTTTATGTTTGTATGATGTGTTGCCCCTTTAATCTCCTTTACAGAATAATTTGATCACAGCTCTGCACCTGTAGCTTAGCGGCTAGGGCGCCAGCCACATACACGGGAGGTGGAGGGTTCGAAACCAGCCCAAGGCTGACAAAAAAATTTGATCATATTTATAGGACAACATTTTATTTAAAAAATTAGAAAGTCATGCCTAGGAGAAATTTTTGAGCTACAAATAAGTTCATATGGTTTAATTTATTTTTATAAATTAAAAACTTGTATCATTCTTTTTTTTTTTTTTTGCATTTTCAACAAAAAGTTAAAGTTTTATTTAGAATATCATCTTTTTCAGATGGATTGATCTGAAGAACTAATACCTTAGGTGTATAGAATAAAAGTCCGTTTTTTTAAACATATGAGTGATCAAGAGAAAATGGGAATATCTTACATATTTTGATTTTTAACATCCCACTTATGATCTTCACAGGAACTTTTTAATTATAAGTTTTGTGATTATTACATCTAAACCCTTCACTACTTCTGCTATTCATTCTCATAGACTTAGATAGATGCCAAGTAAATATCATCTTTAAAAGAAAGAAATAAAAAAGTTACTGATTTCATATTATATATGGATTATTGAAATCCCTTAAGAGAAATTAAAGTGGTTTGTAATCAAGTGAGCATGTCAGCAACCTAATTGGAGCCAAGGAATTTGGATAGATTTCCAGGCAGGGTTGCTAAGCTACAATACTAATAATGAGCATCTTTAGAGAAAACTTCCCAAACATGGGAAAGAGTGGTGAGGGCCTGCCAGAATTCAGACAGAATTATGGCATATTGTATTTTTGGCTTTTGTTTTGTCCGTTTGCTTTATTTATCAATAAGGTAAATCATCACGTAGCCTCTTCAATCATCTTTCAACAAAAATTATTCCAAAATATCTAGAATCTTTGAAGGCCTCAGGAAAGTCACATTACTAAAAATAATATCATATATTCAGATCTATTCATGTTGCTAATAGAAGGATTCCAAATATGCACTTTTATCTGCACACTGACAGACATCAGTTTCAAGGCTGTATGCTTTAGTAGTTAATAAACTATAGAAATAGGTATTATTTTAACGTACTGTAAGTAAAAATACATATGCACACATGAGCATATACTTTGCACAGTGCATGTACACATATTTGCATGACACACAAAAAAGAGCACATAAACACAAACCAAAATGGTGAATAGGAACACTGCTGGAGGGGTGGGATATATCTCAGGCTTATCCGGACATGATAGGAAATATTCAATGGAGGGGTGAATATGATTATAGAAGAAACAGGAAAAGTGTTAACCATTACCACAAAGCCATGACCAAGAGCCTAAAACCACAAGACACACCAACAGCCTATATCAAGAAAACAATGGATTCCATTCAGACATCCCTGGGTGTGAATCCTGACTTGACCATTCAGATGTGACTTTATGGGGAAGTTCTCCAGAGTCATGAGCCTTGGTTAGCTCAGGCAACTTTAACAAAATACTATACAGTGGGTGGCTCAAACAACAGAAGTATTTTTTCCACAGGTCTAAAGACTTAGGAGTCCAAGATCAAAGCACCAGCTCATTTAATTCCTTGTAAGCGTTCTTGTCCTGGCTTGCAGATGGCTGCCCTCTGCCTATGTCCTTCTGAAGTCTTCCTCTTGCTTCTTCTTATCAAGACACCACTCCAATTACGAGGGCCACACCCACAGTATCCACTAATCCGAACTGCTTCCTGAAGGCTCCCTCTCCACAGACCACTGCCCTGGGGGCTGGGGCTTCAACACATGAGTTCTGGGGACACAGACTTTCAGTCTACAATAGTGTCCTCTTAGAATGGAGCAAAACAGATCTTGCTGCTGTTCGTAAGGACTGGAGCACAGCAAACCAAGGTGGTCATGGAAGCAAACAGCAGTGGAGCTGCTTCCACAGTTTGTGACTCTCTTGTGACAGAGTCAACAACTGATTAGGATAAAATGATCTCTACTCATTGAGTCTTTAAGACCAAGAACATACACAAGTCAATATGATGTGCTAGATGTGTAAGGAACCTGTATACAAATGTGTTTAAACTCTCAGTCCCTCATCCATTTTGAGGAAATGGATTGGGTACCATTGAAAACACAAGGAGAATTACACTGGAAAAAGTGTTGGAATGCCATGGAATTGCTTATCATTACCTTAAATCAAATGCAAAGAGTTTCACAAGAACCACTACCCAAAATTCCTGCATGTCCCTAGATATTGAGAGCCACAGGAGTCTCAAACACATCTGAGAAACGTAAAGGTGAAAGAATATCATTATTCCAATAAAGCGGTAGAAGTGAGGGTTGGACAAAGTTGCCTGATTCCCTTGGGCCAGATGGACAGGAGAACTGGCCAGGTCAGGAATGCACCTCACCCTTCCAGACTAGGATTGCAAAGATGACTTGAATGTCCTGTCAGAGCCAAAGCTGAGTTGAAGAAAAGGCTGGACAGCAACAACAAGGTCACTGCAGTCGGTTAGAAATTTTCAGGGAAGTGGGAGGTATTCTCTGAGCAACATAGAAAAAATACCTCCGTAAGGAAGTCATCATCAAATATCCGCTGATGTTGAAAGAGGGCGAATGTCAGATCCGGATACAAGTAGGCTGTCTTCCTTACCCAATTTGCCTCTCTCTCTGATTGAACACTTGATGGGGGTTCCTGGATGAGAAGCTGAAGGTAGGGAGTGAGGAAGTAGTTGTAAAAACAAGAGAAGCTGACATTTTGTTCTCAACAAGTGACTTCAATGAAGTAGCATTCAGTGGAGAAAGAAAAGAAGCTTTGATTGTATTGTAGTTCAGAACTCTGATCATGGTATTATACTAACCCAGGATTTCCTCTCATTAAATGGAAGTGTTTGAGGCTTGGCAATACCTAAAGAACTATCCATGAATTGATCCCAGAATCACAAGAACTAGACTGATGAGAATGTTTGAAGAGAATGAGGAAAGAATGTTTCAATATACTTACATGGTTAATAAAATGATTACATTACTCTTTAGGGATTAGTATTAATACCTCCATATTAAATAGATATGTTAGTACTCCCTTTTTAAAATTTCAACCGATATTATATAGCTTACAAAAACGTTCCCATTTCGTACAATCAAAATAAACTTTTTAAGGTTTTGGCATATAAAAGTGTGTTGTGAAAATTCTATTTATGTAGTAATTTGAGTCTATTGCCTCAGTTCCCAAAAGTTAGATGTTTTTGTCTCCAGGCATATCTTCATAAACTTTAAAAAATACACTAAGCAAGGATTCATAAAATACAGATTTCATTAACTAACATTCTACTGGGCTTTGAGATCCATGTAAGTGGATGTGCAAGGCTTTGGGCTTCATTTCTATTTGCATTTATGAAGCTTCTCCAGAACAAACCCCTCACAGGAATATCAAATATTAAAGAAGTGTCTTCAGAATAGCAGATAATCAGTAAGGAAGCCAACAAATAAAGCTACCCCAGGGATGTGTTCTTCCAGCCTCCCGTCTGAAGTCCAAGTATTTACCTGGTTTGCATAGCAGCTGTTGTCACTAAGAACAAAGCAATAAAAACACCAGAATTCTTTGAAGTGCATTTGTTTCTTCTTTTTGACTATGACAGGGAAATAACGCTTGTTGTCTTTAATGTTAAAAATATGGCGAAAAAATGGACATCAATCTAGGTTCCTACTTTGAAAGCGGTTTTTTCACAGTATTTATTTCATATTTTTAAAAATTGATCGTATGTACAAGTAGTTTAAGGCCTTTAAAATAAATTTTTTTCCTGTGTCATCAGTAAGGGATCACTCTGGCATTGTACTTTATCTTCAAGTATGGTAAGGAAGTTTTGCACTTCAAGATACTTAATGTGTTAGTAAATAATAGCGTATAGAAATTATACCATTTGGAAATAGGGATGAATTCTAAGTCTGCCCTGTTACATTTATACTTGAGTTATCTGAATACTAAAATAATTTATTATTATACTATAATAAAAGGCATTGCTTTGAATTTAAAAGTATTTCCAGTTTCATAAATACCACAATCACAGGCATATATGTATATAATTGCCTTGTTATTTCCTCTATACTGTGTGATAAAATGTACAGTTTTAAAGCTGAATTCTCAGAAATACTGAAAAACTTCATTTTAAATGTGGTAAATAGTATTATTATTTATCGCAGGTTCTATGGATTTGTCTTGAGAAGTTAAAACATTTAGTCAAGCCATATTACTTGATATTTAAGAATCTCATATTAGAATAGTACAATTCTTTTTTAACTTCTCCACACAGATCTATGGAGCACTGATAAGATTAGGAACTATTCTATGTACTAGGAATATATTAGGAATAAATATACATACAAACATTTCTGCCCACTCAACAATAGCAATCAGCATTATTCTGGGTGTAGCTGAAAATCCATTGGCTCAAATACTAGTAAATAACATTTGCTTTGTAGTAAACAGAAAAGGATTTGAATCTCAACTCAGCCATCTATTTTTGTACTTAAATCAAGTTAACAAGTTAATCTAGATCTTACTTTCAGAGTATCTAAAATAGGAAACACTATGGAATTTACAGTGTTATTTGATTGCAGTGCCTGCTGTACAAATCACAGTTAAAATCAATGTTTTATTGTGATGTATGCTCCAAAATCTGTTGATAAGGAACATATATATTTTAATACATTAATAGTTTAATATGGAAGTAATCTATTCATTCTGTTAATTATTACTTTTTCTTCTGGTAATATTGGCTTATTTAAATTTATTAAGTATTATGACTGATAACATGTTATAGAACTAACTCTAAATATCTTGAATGATGTTAAATTGGTCAATTACACATAACCTTTAAACCAAAGAAATTCCTGTTTTATAGAATTTTGGCAATTGCTTAAAGTTAATTATAATTAGTTTAAGTAGCGTTAGCCAAAAGCTTTATACTTAGAAAAGTTTTCCTGGGACATTATCTTCTTTTTTTTTTTGTTTTTTTTTTTTCCTCTTAGTGTTATTATTGTCTATATTCCCAACTTTGACATGTAGAACCTTAATTTCCTTTAATTAGAGGTTAAACTTGACATTAAAGAGGGTAACAAGTTAAAAATTACATTTCTAGCATTCCTAAAAGTATTACTCTCAGAAAAGTGTGTAACATGCAGAAGTAAGCGTATATTTGAATTCTGTCACCACTCTTCCCTGAATTTGGAAGACTTACATAAACTTTATAATTTTTGTATCTTTAGAATAGAAATACCTCAACTCAGGATCTTACAGCAATAAAAGTTAACAGTACTTGATATAACACATAGATAGATCCTAAAGTCGGCTCTCAATACATTTAATGTTACTGTTCTTTCTTGAAAACATTTGTTTTGGAAATAGAGATGATGCTTCAAACCAAGTCTACATTTTTATATATGGAAGAGCCATTGAAAATTATGTCTATAGAGCGATAAATAAATGCTTTTATTGTTATTTTTACAACTGTGTATTTCCCCTGGATCTTCTATTTCTTGTTAACTGATCTCTCCCAGATAAAAACTAAGACACTCTTTGGTTGTGTATTATGTTAAAATATTATTTAATTTACTATCATCTGTAGAGGCAAATAACATTAAGTTTTAGAAAAATAAAAAACAAAAACAAAAACAGACTCTATAGATCGTTGGAGCAGAGCTGAAGCACTCAGTGGAAAGAGTCCACCAACTCACAGGTTCTTACCACGTGTAGAAAATAAACATGGAGGAAAGATGAGGGAATTTAATAGTCTGTAATATGTGATTCACTGTGCTTTGCAAGATGCCTTCAGCACCACACTCAGAGGTCTCATTTAATTACATATTCTCCCAAATCCAATGAATTGCCAAGACTTTCAACTCTACCTCCTATACCTGCTGGAAGTTTCCACTGATGTTCATTCTCATTATTATCACCCCAGACACACATTTCCCTTCAGCTTACTCTACTCAGATTTGCAGCACAAAGCTACTTCTTTACCTTTCACTCAGACGATGTTCTTCTGGTTCCCTATGCGCAACCCTGTCTATCCAGCCTCATTTCTTGTTGTTCTTTTATCTGTAACTGGTAATGCAGAATATATTTTCTCTCTAAAGATACTGGACTAAGGTCTTTCTGGACTTTCAGTCTTAACAGGTGGGAATCTATCTGGGTGTTTAACGTCTGTGTTACTCAATGCCTCCTTAGAGGCAATGCGCTTCCTGAAAGTCTTTCATGACCCAGACAGGCCAGCTAATGGATAATATCTCACATCCCTGCTGCATGCCAGCCCACAATTTACAATATTTTTATAACAATATTTTAATTTGTTTCTTTCTCTCTCCCATGACCAGTGTTTTTCAACTTTTTTACCTGATGGCACATTTGAACCTACATGTAAATTTCCCCAGCACACTTAAATTATGTTTATTAAAAAAGAATAATAAAGGGAATATACTTACTGTGCTTTGAATGCAGTGGAGCAGTGCCTGTATTCCCGCTACTCGGGAGGCTGAGACAGGAGGATGGCTTGAGTCCAGAAGTTCTGGGCTGTAGTGTGCTATGCTGATTAGGTGTCCCTACTAAGTTGGGCATCAATATGTTGACCTTGGAGAGGGGGGCAGCAGGTTGCCTAAGGAGGGGCGAACTGGTCCAGGTTGGAAATGGAGCAGGTCAAAACTGCCAAGCTGATCAGTAGTAGGATTGCACCTGTGAATAGCCACTGCACTCCATCCTGGGCAACATAGCGAGACCCTGTGTCTTATTAAAAAAAAAAAAGAAAAAAGGAAAGGAAAGGAAAATAATTTAATGAATGATATTTTTTTTAAAAATTTCACAGCACATCTAAGATCCTCTCATGGCTCCCCAGTGCTCTGTGGCACACCAATTGAAAATCACTGCACTAGACAATCAAATCTCTAAGGCAAGAATACTGCCTTCCTAAGTGACAGGTACTCCAGAGACTACGGTCTACTACTAAGAACAAACACCTGATAAAAATCAAAATGCAAACATTGCACACAATACCCACATCACATGTGCTGGGTATTGAGAAGCACCTGGAAATGAGGTCTGCGTCCAGTCTGAGCAGCGTTCCCCGAAGGAGCTTCTTCCAGGACTGGTGTGTGATCCTGTTTCCTCCCTGACTATCCTCATGGGTATTTCCTACTTGGTCTTTATGATTCAGAATCTAAGAACAGATCAAGAAGGAAATCAAGAGAGAAATTAAAAAAAAAAAAAAAATGACGACTAAGGCTAAAGAAAAACTCAGTTTTTCTGAATTTCTAAAATTGAAGACCAAAAGTAACTTTAAGATATGTGGCGGGGGGGGGGAGGAAGGGCAAAGAATTACTAAAATATTGTAAGAGTATTAAAATCTTAAAATGCTTACAATTTTTTTTGTGTGTGCATGTATGTGACTTTGTCACCCTCAGTAGAGTGCTGTAGCGTCATAGCTGACAGCAACCTCAAACTCTTGGGTTCAAGTGATTCTCTTGCTTTAGCCTCCCAAGTAGTTAGGACTACAGGTGCCTGCCACAACACTTGGCTATTTTTTTTGTTGTAGTTGTCATTTTTAGCAGGCCTGGGCCAGGTTTGAACCCTCTAGCTCCGAATATATGGCTGGTGCCCCAACCACTGGGCTACGGGCGCCAAGCCAAAATGCTTACAATTTTAAAATAAAATTCTGACTATAGTAGAATAAAGAGCTTTATCTTCATATACTGTGTGTAAATATATTTTAAATACCAAATAGTATATACTAATTTTAATGTATTTATATTTAACATGTATAACATACATGTGCACAACACACTTTTAGGATGGCAGGCCCATGGAAGAGGTGAGAAGGTTAGAGGTAACAGAACTTTACCGATTTCTATTAGCAAATTAAGAGGTATGGAACAAATCCAGGGGGCACATCTGGAATGAAATCACAGTTGTCTTATTCTTCTTTTACATTTGCTATTATTTTGTAATTAAACCAAATGGAACAATAATATTTCTGCTTCATTCTACAAACTTTCGCCAAAGTCCTTCTATTGACTTCACAATGTAGCCCTGGGACCATAGCTATGGAAATGTAGATGGAATTGTGATTCCCAGAGAACGTCCTTTCTCAAGAACCAGTAAAATTGTCTTTTAAATCATTTCTTTAAAGGACTTCAGATGGAAAAGTAAGTGACAGGTTTTTAAAATGAAATTGTGACACTCAATTTATCACATTTATTTTGCTGAGCAGCTGCGATAGCCTCACCTTAAACTATGTGTTGAGAATGCAGAGGATATTAGAATGAAAGTGTTTTTAAATCGGTGGCTATTCTTTGGCCTAAAAATTTAATAGTGAAATGAATGAGCATCTAGTATTATAAAACATGACCCTAAGAAAGAAAAATAATTCAGCAAATAGTAAGTAGTCCCGAGATTTGTGAGGACACTATTACGCTATTGTGACACACAAGAACCTTAAGGACAGCATGACATATGTGGGCAGAGAGGAACGGGCACAGATTCAGAGAAAGCAGTGTGTTTCAGGAGGTCTGTTTAGGAGAGAATGCATTCTCTGTTACTATGGCAGACACATATTTTCTGTTTTCAGAATTTGGGGAAGATAGTCTCGTCTATTTAACTTTTCCGTAACGAGAATTTTGGCAGCAAACTGAAATAAATGGTCAAGTCATGGGGATATTCAGAACACGTCTGTCCACGTTACTTCTTTTATTTTTCTTCTTCTTTTCTCTGTGTCTACAATCTTTGGCATTTATTGTCTGTATTTTTTTCTGTTGAAAGACAATATCACTTCTGAAAAGGAACACTCACCTTGTAAAACTCTCTTTCCTAAAGCAGGTTCAGAAGAACAGAGAAGAGTCTGCAGCTGGTGCGTCCCCTTTCTCTGCAGAGACCAGCAAGGCATTCCTCCTGCTCATCCCCCCCCACCCCCAAGTGTCTATTGTTCAATGTGATTTAGTGATTATTGAAATAAACATTTTACCGCTTTGATCCTTTGGAATTTAGAAATTACGCAAAGCTTAAAGTCCTGTATGCGTATTTTAACTTACCAGTTAGTTTAGGAAATCGCCCAGTGTACCTTACATGCAAATGGAGGTAAGTGGTCTAAATTGTGATTTAAAATTCTTTCTGTGAATGGAAAAGCAAGTATCCAATGTATTCAATACTGATATGAAACCAATAAACAACTACACGCCCACAGAAGAGAAAAGCCCAATCAAAATCAGGCTGCTGGGGGGAGCGGGGAGAAAGGGGCTCAGTGAGCTCTCGCCTAATGAGCACAGGGTAAGGGTACCCAGCACAGCCCTGGGCGAGGTTCAACAACTTGAAATTTACCTAACAAAGGCAAATGATGTAACCTAATCATGTGTACCCTCATATTAATCTGAAATAAAAAATACAGTAAAAATAAAATTCTTTATAGAAAAAAAAATTCATTTTAAGTTCACTCTAATAGGTATGAACCATAATCTTTTACTTTGTATACTTTCCTTTTAAAGCGATAAAAACTCATTTGATGTGGGGAAAAAAAAAAAAAAAAAAAAAAAAAAAACACTTCATCTGTGTTCTGAGGCAGCACAGCTGACTCTGTCCCCACCAGGCTCTCTGCAAGCTCCTGGCACCGTGAGTATTGCAACTGGGGCTCAATGCCTTGGATTTCTGTTCCCATCATAACTAAAGTGAACTTAGGTGGAGGATTTCATACTGATTATCGGAACTGGCACATAATCTTAACTGCTTTCATGCTATTCATAATGGAGCCTCTGGGACTCTAACCATCAACTGCCAGTTCCTCAGGGAACCTGCACATTTTTCTGCCTGTTTCGCTCTGTTCTATTGAAGTTTTCTCTTAAACTTTTTTTTTTTTCCCTCATGATGTTCTGCATATCTAATTACTCCTGCTAAGTGAATTTAGCTGGTAAGGTTTATAGACATTTCCTGTTTTTACTTTTTTTTAATTTATTTTATTTTATTTTATCATTATTATTATTTTTTTTGTGTGTGTGTGTGTGGGTTTTGACTGGGGCTGGGTTTGAACCCACCACCTCCGGCACATGGGACTGGCGCCCTATCCCTTTGAGCCACAGGCACCACCCGACTTTTTTTTTTAAATAAAGTATGACATTGATCATGACAAAACCTATTTCTTTGTTTAATGTGTTATTCTAAAGTGTGTATGTGTCTGTGTGTGTGTGTGATGGTAACAAATTGACTTCCTTTTTAATTTTAATTTTCGAGTTCATGTTTGGCATCCTCTTTATTTGCAACTCTCCTTTATTACTGTCTCCAAGTCTATTTCTCATGGCTTATATTTAAACAGACATTTTTTGAATTCTGTCGTTGGATAGGAGTCATAGTTCTACCCACAGTGGCAACTGTTGTATATAGTTGTCACATCCCCACATCCCTTCCATCCTGCTTTATATGAACTGTTCATTTAAAATTATCCTTTTCTGTATGCGCTTATTATTCTTCATTATTTCTGTGAAGTTGTCGTTTAGTTCATATTCTGCCTACTCACATCAATATGCTCACTCTGATATTTTCTAACCTTACCTGACCCTGCATTTATTAGACACTATACTTCTCTATTATTATTTAAAACAAAAATAAACATATCTCCATGAAAGCCAATTCCTCCCCAACACAGTTTGTATTACTCATCCCACGAAGACAGAAAACACAGAAACACTTTATTTTAACTCTTTCCTTGTCTTCTGAAAGTATGGTGCCTTTAGAATTCCCCCTATTCCTGGGTTTTGCTAAGCTACTTAAAAATTTTAAATCTTGACTACGGGCAAAGTTGTCTTATATTGATGTCATGGTCTCTCCACTCCAAGTGCTTTTAAAGCTTGGACTTTTCCCATGGTAATATCTTTAGTGGGGTGTGTTGGAAATAAGGCGCCAGCATCAGACTGCCAGGTTCTCATGGCTCCTGTGCTGGCCTTAGAGCCCCACCACTATGGCACTGCGCTGGACCATGCATTCAGTCCTGGGCTCGGCCATGGGCTCCCCAGTCATGAGCCCCCTACTACTGCATGAAGGAAGCACCTAGACACAAGGGGAGAAGCCACCCACAGCCCTGACACCAGGGCCTCTGCCTCGATTCCTTGTACAGCAGCAAACACCTCATCACTGGGAGACCTAGGCAGAGCAACATTCTGCAATGACCACCTCTGTGGAGAGGTATCATCCAGCCCCCTACTAAAGCTTCAGCAGTGGCCTGGGGCCAACCCACCACTCCACACGAAATCCCCCAGCACGAGCCTGAATTGTGACACCACAGATAAGGGCAGGGCAGAACAGCTGTGTCACAGGGTCTCAGTGCATACGCCACTTTCCCACCAGATCAATATTCAGGCTTAGGAGAGAATCGCACCATCTCTGTTTTATAAATAGGAGAGTTCCTAGGATTGGAGAACATTTACACTACAACCCAAACTGCCCTGACCAATACATGGAATCACAACACTCTAGGGCAATGTTGTGATTCCATGTATTGGTCCATTTCCTCCACATTGTGAAATTTCTAGGCATAGAGTTTATTGTAGTAGTCCAACATAATCTCTTGTATCTCTGTATTATCTATAGTAACATCCCCTTTTTTGTTTCTGATTGAAGTTATTAAATATTTTACTTTTCTATTTCTAGTTAATCTGGCCAAAGGAAGATCAATATTACTTATCTTTTCAAAGAATCAGCTTTTTTTTCATTGACTTTTTAAGGATTCCTTAGTTTTCAGTTTCATTTATTTCTGATTTAAGTTTGGAACTAGAAGCCCTACACTTCCCTAGAGTTAAATAGGAAGAAATAGATCTCTGGAATAGTCTGATATCAAGCACTGGCATAGGTGGCACTTTAATAAGTCTGCTTAAAGCCATCCAGAACAAACCCACTGCTGATATCAGATTGAATGTATTGAAACTGAAGGCTTTTTCACTTAGAACTGGAACCAAACAAGGACACTCTTATCACCATTACTGTTCAACACATTGCTGGAATTCCTAGGCAATGCAATCAGGCTAGAACAGGTTATAAAGGGGGCATCAAACTGCTCTGCTCTGATGATATGAACTTATAGAGCACCTCAGAGACTTAAGCACAAAACTCCTAGAAGTAATCAATTAATGCCGTAGCATCTCAGGTTATAAAATTAATGTGTACAAATCAGTGGTCTTTGTTTATGTCAATAATAGGCAGTGGAGAATTTAATTAAAGACACAATTCCCTTCATAGTAGCTTCAAAGAAAATGAAACACCTAGAAACATACCTAACAAAAGAGGTGAAAACCTCTACAAAGAAAATTATGAAACCCTAAAAAAATAAATAGCTGAAGACATTAACAAATGGAAGAACACACCATGCTCTTGGCTTGGAAAATAAACATTGTTAAAATGTTTAATAACTTCAATCAGAAACAAAAAAGGTGATATAACTACAGATAATACAGAGATACAAGAGATTATATTTCTACATATTTAATATAATTCCCCATTAAAATACCAACATCATACTTTGAAAAATTGAAAAAAAAAATCATTTTTTATTTTATATGGAACCAGAAAGCCCCATATAATCAAGGCAACTTTTAGTAATAAAAACAAAATATCACTCTACCAGACTTTAGCCTATATTATAATTCCACAATGATAAGAACAGCATAGTATAGGTGCAAAATAGAGACATAGACAATTAGAACCAAATGGAAACCAAGAGATGAAACCAGTTTCTATTTGCCATCTGATCTTTGATAAACCCAGCAAAAGCATATACTGGAGAAAAGAACCCCTATTCAATAAATCACGCTGGGAGAAGTGAATAACCACATGTGAAAGACTGAATCTTGACCAGCACTTACAAAAATTGATTCAAGACTGATAAAAGATTTAAATTTAAGTCACAAAAAAAATAAACAAGCTTAGAAGTATGGAAAAAACCCCTTAAGGATATTCACCTGGAAAAAGATTTTATGAAAAACCCTTCTGTGGCAATTGCAACAACAACAAAAATAAACAAATGGGACTTAATTAAACTGAAAAGCTTCTGCACAGCCAAGGACAAAACAATTAAAGCAAATACACAACCATCAGAATGGGAAAAAAAATATTTGCAGGTTATAAATCTGTCAAAGTTTTGAGAACTAGGATCTTCAGAGAACTCAAATTAATCAATAAGAAAAGAGCAAACAATCCCATCTATCACTGAGGAAGAGACATGAACAGAACCTTCTCTGAGAAAGACAGAAGAATGTTAACAATCATATGAAAAAATACTCATCATCCAAGATTGTCAGAGAAATGCAAATCAAAACCACCTGGGATATCACCTCACCTCAGTAAGATTAGCTCACATCACTAATTCTCAAAGTTGAAGATGCTGGCGTGGATATGGAGAGAGGAGTTCACTTTTTCACAGTTGGTGGGACTGTAAACTCATACAGCCTCTTAGAAAAATGTATAGAGAATCCTCAAAGAACTAAAATTATACCTCCCACTTGACACTGCAATCCCACTACTAGGAATCTACCCAGAAGAAAAAACATTATTTTATTATGAAGACATTTGCACTAGATTGTTTATTGTAGCTCAATTTATAATTGCCAAGATGTGGAAACAACCTAAATGTCCATCAACTAAGGAATGGATTAACAAGCTGTGGTATATGTATACCATGGAATATTATTCAGCCATAAAAAAGATGGAGACTTTACATCTTTTGTATTAGTCTGGTTGGAGTTGAAGCACATTCTTAGTGAAGTATCATGAGAATGGTAAAGCAAACATCTATACAATACTAATATTAGGCCAGTATACCTTAGGCCAGTAGACAATGTAATGTTTTCATAATCCATTCCTGGGCACAAAACTGTATGCATATGTGTGTATGCATATATGTCCACAAACATATATTCATAAATAGATATATAAACATAGCAAAGTTATCTGAAAATATTTATAATAACTCAGAGAAACAAAATGAAATTATTGAAAAATGAACCTTGGTTTCCCTGAGTTTAGACTTTTTTTTTTTTTTAATTAGATGTTCGAACATTCAACATTTGCTTTTTATGTTTTTGATTCTCTGAACTCAGATTATAAGAAAAATAAATCCACATCTATAATGATTGTACTGCATACAACCAGCAACGTCAGAATTTGAATCATAACTATTTGTAGAGTAAATTGGAAGAATGTGGATATAAAGTGAGTACATTCTAAAGCCTTAGCGATGAAAACAGTTTGTCAAAGAGATGGTGAAGGGTTAGAAGAAACTGGAAACTGAGTGTGATAGTTGACGTGCACCCTGGGTAAGCCTAACACAGGGAACAGAAGTGTGCATCTTTCTGTTGCTGTGGACATTAAATTTCATAAAAAGTTATAGTATTTTATAGGGCTTATTATTTGTTTTTATTTTTATTTTGAATTATTTATTTATAACATCTTATGTAAAAAAATAACATCATTAATTATGTCACTAAATTTTGTATTATTATAAGTCTTTACAAAAAAATATGAATTCTCAGTATCAGGAGAAGCACATTAGAAATTTTCAACATGATTAGCTTCACAATTTTTATTATCATTTGATTTTAGAATAGCTTCATAACTTACATAAAACACTGATAGTATTTTTTTTCTCTCAATATATATAACAAGTTTGTATTTGGTTACTTTAATTTTGGTTTGAGTTTTGAATTGTAGTGATAGTTATATTAAAATAACCTGAATTTTTATATAAAATAAAGTATTTATAGTTCTAAACACATGAAAATATTTTTCATTTCTCTCTGACTGGATCATGATCTTTATTTTTTTATGTTTCACATTTAACCCATTAATGTATATAATCAATGGCTCTGGATTATGATGAATGAGAACAGTCCAACTAGAAGATAGAGTCCTAAAATTCTGAGGAGTTTAATAGAGGGGGGAAGTTCCCTTGCAACTCTCAAAAGAGAGAGGAAAAGTTAAAGCAGTTAAATTATTGCCTACAGTTCTCACTAAAGAAATTATTCAATGAGAGAAAGAAATGCTTAGACATTGTCAGTGGGGCTGAAAATCATCACAACGTCTGTGGAAAACAGTGTGGAGATTTCTCAGAGAAATACAGTAGACCTACCATAATATAATATCTGCCAATCCCATTTCTGAGTATTCACCCAAGGGAAAAGAAATCACTTTATCAAAAAGGCACTTGCACTTGAATGTTTAGTGCAGCGAAATTCACAATTGCAAATGAGTGGAATCAACTCAAGTGCTTGTCAATTCATGAGTGTTTTAACATCACATGGTATATGTATTCCATATGTACTACTCAGCCATACAAAAGGATCAAACAGTGCCCTGCAACAATTTCCTGGTAACTGGACACCATTATCCTAGGTGAGTATCTAATGAATGAAAGAACAAAGGTCACATATGCTTGCTATTAAATTATAACTAACCCCTGAGCACACATATGCACAGAAAAGTTAAAACTGAGTGGAAATCAACCAGGCTTGATGGAGGAGGAGGGAAGATGCAAAAACCTGCCTAACAGTACAGCGATCACTCTGTGGGTGACGGGGACTTATAGCCATGACTCAAGCATTACAAAAATAATTCAGGTAACCAAAAACATCTGTACCCCCATTAATAGTTTAAAACATTAGAAAAGTGAAATAAAAAGAGCTTTCTGTCTTTCAATAAAAAATTACCTTTCAAAATATTTCTGGATCTCAACCATCTAGTACAGTTTTAACTTTCAGGGCCACTTAAGTGTGAAGATAAGATACACAACCCATGACTCCCACAGGTGTCAGGCTGTGTTAGGCAAGCTGTTTTCAAAAAAGACCAAATTAGAAACTTTATGTTAGTAAATGTATCTGAAAATATCTAAATTACTAAATACGATTTTATATAATTATCTAGTTGTTTAATAACAAGGAAATATTTCTAAATATCCATCCAAATTGAATATATGTATATGTATAATTACTATATTGTTAATTATTAGTCATCCTGCATAAATGTATTTTCTCATTTTTAAAAATTCCTCAGTTTCATCAGTTATGGAATTGAGCTTCCATAGCTCATTTTATGTAAACACGAAGATAATAAAAATAATTAACATAAATTTAAATTAAAGATCTGTGTTAGGTATAGATTTCAACCACAGAAAATACTCACTTCAAAAAAAAGGTTCCACATTTGTCACCTGGATATCTTGGTTCCCAAGATACTCTCTGGGATGAGAAAGCCAATTTTGAAAAAAACTAAGACATGAAATAATAATAATAGTAGTAAATTTGAAAGGAGATAAAACAATCTTTGTGTATTCATTATTCGGGTCCTAACTCATTAACAATGATTAGCACATTTAATTCCATTTCCATTGGTCATCTCTTTAGACAAAATTAGAGAAATCATAATATGGGCAAGATAGTGTTATATTTATTTTACCATGTGCATGTATGCAATTGACATCTTTTATTTCAGAAGTATTATGCAAGTGATTTGGTTGTTTTATTACTTAAAATAATGGTGAGTAGAAACAATACATTTGAGTGTATTTATGTGCATGTTGTTTTTAGGGGGGGAAATTTCAAGGTCACTCTCCATCACGTGCTTCTGTAATCAGCAGATGTTCTTAAAGATTTGGCTACAGAAGCCTTCTCAAAATACTCCAAGACAAGCTCAGCCAGGTGGCATATGCCACAACAAATACCCATTGTGGTGCCCTTCAGCATTCAGCAAGGAGAACCTACACTCTTCATATTTCATCCCACTGAGACACATCCAGACAAATCAAGATGCAGGCTACAAGTAAACCATGAAAGTAAACATGGGATTACACCATCACACAGGAGCAATTCATTGTTCTAACATAACTAAACTTTTAATAGCTTAAGGAAATAAAGTGAATTGGAAATTTAGGTATTTTAAGATTCCATTCTAAAGATTTATCTTTTTTTACGGCAGAAAAACATGCATTTTCTGTTTTCTTTATCACATACTTCTTTATAAAATATTCCCTCTGTTGGAATTTTTTTTTTTTTTTTTTTTAGATAAGCTCACTCTGTTGCCAGGTGAGAGTGCTCAGGCACCAGCCTTGCTCACAGCAACCTCAACTGGTCTCAAGCAATCCTCCTGCCTTAGCCTTCTGAGTAGCTGAGACTACAGGTGCCTGTCACATTGCCTTGGCTAATGTGCCTATTTTCAGTAGAGTATATCTCCCGTTCTTACACAGACTGGTTTCAAACTCCTGAGCTCCAGGGATCCTCCAGTCTCTGCCTCCCAGAGCGCCATGAGTACAGGTGTAAGGCACTGTTGTTAAATTGTATCTATTAAGAAAGGGAAACAATTTCTGTCAGTCAGAATAAAAAATTTTTTGAAAAATGTCATCATTTTGTGTGTTTTTCTATGAACATACCTTAAAATACACATAAATTTGTGATACCTATCAGGAATCCTGGCAAAGTTTCTAAGTGCTCTGGAAAGCACCATTAAAAGATAGTAGTAATGATGGAGCCAATAATATCTTACAAATAATATTACTAACTTTCTGTAAATAATTTTCAGAGACATGTGAGCATATTTGATGGTTAGAGATTAAAGAATATGACATGTATCTTAGTAAGTCATTGTGATCTAAAATTTAGGGCTTACAAAATCACTTAATACTAACCACATTTTACCTGTGATAAAGCTTTTGTATGTTTCAAATGAAACTTTTTAAACTGATGAACCATTAAATGTAGTTCTGTTTAAACTATTCAAATAAAGCATAGATAAGAAATTATCAAAAATAAATAATTAAAATGATATATGCAAAAAAATCCTTTCCTAGGAACACTAACTCAATAGGTCATCCGATTTCTAATATTTACTCAGTCAAAAAAATACAATGTGTACCAAAGATTGCATAATTGTACTTCACACCTTAACATTTACATTTTCATAAAAAAACTATTTCTTAATGCTCATATATGCTGTAAATAAACTTTCCAAAAATTATCTATTTGTCATCAAAACTATTGCCAAAGATATAGTTTGACCTTTACAAGACTTAGTGGCCAATATGTTTTAGGTAACAAAATGATGAGTGTGTACTTTCTCATTGAGCTATAACAGTATTATAATTAATAATAATATTACTTTGCAATTAAAAATAATATTTCAGAAAAAAACTTTACCATCTAAGGACAAACCCATTATGATAAACACCAGCAGAACCCAGAATTAAAGTATAGGGCAGGAATTAAATGATTTTATAGGAACTGTTGTTTATAATTATAATGAAAAGTAAATATGTAATTCTTTGACGGAAAATTGTTATGTATTTTTTCTTTCTCACTTTAAATTTTCACATTTTGCTTGTGTGTGTCTAAATATAAAAATATCTAGTAATAAGTAGTCAGAGCATATCAATGGGTAGATTTATCCATTCCCATCTCAGGACTTGGTATTACTTCATATGAAGACCAACTTTCACTATAATAGTCCTGCAAAAACCAATTTTAAGATTTTACTTGGACACATATAAAATTTAGGCATGAGTCGATCCCCACATAACAGAAAACACAAATAACAGTGACTTAAACAAATTTTATGTACTCCATAATTAACATGAATCATGTTTTATTCTGACTTAAACTTATAAAATTAATATAACAACTGCCTAAATAAATCATGGCTCAGAAAGTAAGAAGTAGTAACAATTTTTTTTAAACTTTCAGGCCTTAATTGCTCATATTATTTTGAATATATTCTGATTTATTTCTGTCTTCCTAAGTTGCATAGTCCTTATTCCTGGTTATATAAGGGAACCATTTAGAGAGTTTTAAAAAGTTTGACCAGTGCCTGAGTCTCATGTAAGACAACTAAATCAGAATCTAAGGGTGAGACTTACGTACCTGATATTTTAGGATTTTTCCCCTTTCTAGGTCGTTCTTCTATGCCACTGGGTTTGAGAATTAGTACTCTTAAATTCTAAGCCTAGTATGCACTTTGAAAACTTATTTAATTCTGCAATATTCCACCTTGAGAGATCTAGAAATTGGCCTCTATGTGTTTAAATGGGAATCAGGGAGTTGGACGTAATGAGAATGAAAAATCAAACACAAAATGGAAATAATAGGTTGATCACACTCTCTTTCTGTCTCTCTGGCATAAATTTAAGGATTATAAGCACAGTTTTGTTATGTGGAAATATTGTGTAAAGGTGAAGTCTGGGCTTTTAATGTAACCATCACCTGAACAGTGTACATTTTACCTGTTAAGTCATTTATCTCATCATCCCTGCCCCGCCCTCTCACCTGTCTAAATCTCCATTGTCTGTTTTTCCACAATCTACGTCCATGTGTCTACATTATTGAGCTTCAGTTATGAGGAAGAACAGGTGAAATTTGACTAGGTGTTCCTGAGTGGTTCCACTTAAGATAATGGCCCTCAGTTTCATTCATGTTCTTGCAACGAAAACAATTTCATTGCAGTTTATGGCTGAAGAGTATTGCAAATATTATCCCCCTAAAACTGTAAATGCTTTTGTTAAGAGCTAAGTAATTCAATATAAAAATAACAATATTAATACAATCCTACAGAAAGGAATTAAGAAAAAATAGAAATTATTTTATTGGATGAAAAGATGTTTGATAAATAAGAGAAGGAACATCTATTTTGAAGAGACCAAATGCTTAGACATTCCTCTGGCAAGGATAATAAGGAATAAAGAGAGGAAATTAAAGAAAGGATGAACCTGCAATCTGAATACTTATTTAGGAAAATACACAGAAATAATAAAAAACTTATTTGTAAAAAGTTGTGAAAATGTTAAAGATCTTTGGCTTCAGGGGGCTTTGTGGAAGCTAAGCTTTCTTTGTATCATAGATATTTAGTTATTTTTTATTTTGCATTGAGCATGTAGTACATGGTAATCATAACCTAAATATGTAATCGTACATACATGTGTGGATATACACATATGCCCACATATGTCTACACAGATGCATATGTTACACTACTAACCCTGGATCCCTGGTGAATGTTTTTAGAATTGGCTACACTTTAACGTTTTATTTCTTTGCATATTTTCCAAATATAGAAAAATTACTATGCAGTCTAAAATTTTAAACTATAGAATATGACATAGCTTTTCTATTTAAAGTGTGTAAAATACTAAAGAAAGAAAGAAGTTATGTAGAGGTAGCCTTAATAACATGTTAATGCTTTCCTATATGGTTTCCTTTCCTGGTCCTAAGGTCACCTCATCATAGTAGTTTTGAAACCTATTTGCAACTTCATCAACACTGATTTACTTGTGAAGTTTCAGGAACTAATGGTAAAACACAGACTATAGTTTTTGTTGTTCCTCATTGTAATTCTTTTATATGTGATTCGTACCTGTGAACAAAAGCCAATGCAATAATTGCCTTGCAGATGTATTTAATTTACAGGTTGGGTGACTAGAGAAGTGTGTTTCAGAGCGTTCACCCTTGTTAACCACAACATACAAGCTAAAGTATTCTCTTCAGCAGGTGAAGCCTGCAGATGTTGTAGCTTTGATTTTATAGGCAATGATATGATTTTGTTACTATTTTCTTTTGTGGCAGCTTCCATTTTTACATTATTTATATAAAAGCAAAACTCAATTGGGGACTTTTCTCCATATAATATATAACCATGAATAAATAGCATGATTCTTACAAACCAATCATTTTATTTTATTTTTTTCACTGAGCAAACAATTTTGAAACCAGGTTTGGTTCCTGTATATCTTCTCTAAAAGCCAGCTGATGACACTTTCAATCACACTCAGAGAGGTGTTATGCTGCCCGTTCAGTGGGTGGCCGGCTCACAGAGTATCAATCAGATATCCTTGCAGAATTCAGTAAGGATGACGTGGGGATTGGGGAAGCAATATTTCAGAGAGAGATGACATCAGCAGCATGGCAGTTAACTCCAAATTTAATTTAAAAAAATACTGAAAACTTCTTCTTGGCTAGTTCTCTTATAGGAGAGCTACAGATGAGGCTGTGAGTATGGCCACACCCTGAGTATCACGACAGATACACATGGATTAAACACTTTCCAGTATAAGTAGAAATGTTTTGTGAGTGTGAGTGCAATAGCACATCATCTATAAACATACAGAATCACCAAACACACTCAAAACTTGCTACCTCTCTTTCCTGATTGATTGTTTTATTTTGTTTAACCATCTCTTCTGGGTAACAATCAATTTTGTGATAGGGTTCTTCAGAGAAGAAGATCCAATAGACCCCCCCACACACACATACACATATATTTACACACATACGAGGGAGAAACTGATCAGGCATTGATTCACACGATTTTAGCGTCTAATAAATTTGAAGTCTGTGAGAAAGACCTGCCAGTTGAAAACTCAGGCCTAATTTCTCTATTACATATCTGAGGCAGAATTCTTTCTTTTCTTTGAGAGAGAGCAGTCTTTGGTTTTAAGACCTTCAATGGATTGGATGATGCCCACCCATCATTTGCAAGGTTATCTACTTTACTTAAGGTAAAATAATGATAAATATTAATACATGTAATATCTACAATATATTTTTGCAGCAACATGTAGACTAGTATTTGTTCAAACAACTGGAATAATAGCGTAGCTAAGCTAACACACGTAATTAATTATCATTTTGGTGGGCGTGTGTTACATTCATTTTATCTGGTTTACTACCTGGGTCCCCAACAGTCAGATAATGTAAGCAGGATAAAGGAAAGCTTTAAAATCTATTTTGTTTATTTTGAATCCAAACGTCCTGTAAAGTTGCATGGCCTATACTGGGCACTCAGTAAGGAGTCAATGAAAGGTAAAATAAAAGAGATGAAGGGCTGTTTTTCCTATTGAAGATATAATGAAATTATTGCCTATTTTCACAGTACATAGGAATATGAATTTAAATATTTCTTAAAGGCAATCTGACCAAAGAACCCTAGATTCATACAGTAAAGACTAAATATGATGATCCGGCTTTCTGTAGCCTTTTCTTGGTAACAAGGACAAGTATGAATAAACTACTACTACTGAATGTCAATTCGAGAAACAAGCTGAAAAAAGGCAGCTATTTACACAAATGGTGACAAGTGTCTTGGCATGTGAAAGAGTGGGGGGACAGGGTATACAAGGTTGAGAGTATCCAGAGATGAGGTCAGAAAGACAACCCTGGAAGGCCTGCCATGGAGAGTTTCAGGACATTCAACGCACTTTACTTTTGATTTTATTCCTTAGTGAGATTGAAATCAACAAAGGTACATTTCAATCGAAGGAATTATTTTATGTAACTTGTGTATTAAACGAATATATTGGCTGATGTTTCTAAGTTAAATTGTAGAGAAGAAAGAGAAGAGGCAGTGAGACTTGTGACAATATGAATGCAATTGTCCAGAGGGGAGATGAGGGTGTATGGACGTGTGGATAGGAGAAATATTTTATAGGCAGAAATTTTAGGATTTGTTAACGAATCATGTTGCTCAAGCAACTAGAAAGAGATGCCATTAATAGACATAAGGAAGACGGCATAGAAGATAATTTTGTTAGGAAGATCAATTCTTGTGGACATGCTTGAACTTTAAGACAAATGGATAGCCAAGAAGAGATGTAAAAAATCTAGGCTAGAATTGTGCATTTGTACAACATACAGCAAAAGAGTGACCAGGGATAGTAGAACACCCAGGTGGCTCTGTGCAAAGGGACAAAGGCTTTGATGTCGAAAAGCAGCCAACTCTATCAAATGCTGCTGATACAGAAAATAAAATAAAGACTATCAAATGCTCTGAACGTGAATTAAGTAAGAGTCATGGAACGCAAGACATGAATGAAGGGATTTCAAGAGAAAATGAGAGAAAGAAATAGAAAACAGTAGGCAGAGAATGTAAGAAACATTGATATAACCCGAAAGAAAGCAGAGTGGCAGCTAAAAGAAAATACGAGCTCCACAAGGTGTGTGCTTGATCCTGCTTCTAAAATGGAAGAACTAGCAACATATTTAAGAACAATGGAAGAAAATTAAATGGTTAAAAAACTGATTAAGCAGCAAAGGGAGAGAGAAACAAGGTTCCTGAGAAAGAGAGAAGATGGTATTGTTACCAGCCTCTGCATGGAGGGAGTTTTAGGTTCCTGGTGATCATTGGTGAAAAGGATTTCAGGATGCTCCATGTACGCTAAAAGCAAGCAGCTTTTATTGAATGAGAAAGTGAAAGTATAAAGCTCTGTCTAGAGGGATCAGGCAGACTGGGAAAGAGGTCTGTAGTCTTATGAAGTCTCACCAATTGAAGGAGGAATATTCCAGGTTAAGGAGCAATTTTTATAAGTATTTGGGTAGTAATTCCTAGATTTGGATTTCTTCCCATTTTTGTACTTAAGGCGTACCCAATCTTTTGGTTTCTTTGTGGCATACTGGTAGAAAAGTTGTCTTCAGCCACACATTAAAAATAAAAACATGCACAGTAATAAAAGCTGATGAGCAAAAAAAAAAAAAAAAAAAGAAAAAAAGAAAGAAAGAAATAAAAGAAAAAGAAAAGAAAAGAAAGGAAAAGAAAAAGAAAAAGAAAAGGAAAGAAAAGAAAAGAACATCCACGCAAAATTTTAGTGGTATCCGCTGCCACCAATAAGCAAAAATGTCTAGACTGTGATCCATGAAGTTCTGAGAGGGCACTGCTCTCAGATATATTTCCCCTGGGCAGATGCCCAAACTGAATCAAAAAAGCATGTTTTTATCTCTGGGATCTGAGGAAAAATGACATGGAAAGCAAAGGGCACTTGCCAGCCTACCCAGCGGAGCTGCACTGTGCACATTCTAGAAACTCCCGACAGGACATTGCCTCCCTTCACTATTTCTCCTTAAGTTCTATTTTGAATAATAGTGTTTTTCTAAATATTTAGCAAAACTTTTTCTTCTGGACTAGAGGCCAAATCTGAACCCTAGTTTTCAGAAATGAGAATTTGGTGGCTCTACCTTTACAGACACTTGTAGACATCACAATATCACCAAATTTGGAGAAATGCTAGCTGACTATACTTTAAAGAATAAGAAAAATAACTATTTGTGCCTACTTGCATACAGAAGGCTGCATAAAAAGTCAGTGATTTCATAGGCTCTTTTCCTGCACTAGTGAAGTTCATATCTCATTTTCACGAACAGCAAAGTCACAGCAACCTTTACAACTGATCCATGTCTTAGATTAGATTGTAAACCCACTAGGAAGGTTCTGGGTCTAATGTTTTGCATTGCACCTATCTATAAATTTTCAACAAGAACAATAACAAAAGTTCTCATATAATCTACATGTGACCATGAGACATGGGTTGAACATTCCCACAGTTGGTGACAACTGCTAATTTCAGGACTGGATGCAAATGATATTGTACATAGCCAATGCTCTTGTAAGGTGACCAAGAAAGCTGGCAAGCTGGTTGAAGCTGAGTTTTGTCTATGATCATCAGACCCCTTTAGCTATATGTTAACACCTACATCCTCTCTTCACGCCCCTACTGCAGTCTCAGCCCTGTTTCCTGGTGTCCTACTCTAAGACAACGTATTTCATAACTTGGGCCATGAAGCCAAATATGTGAGTACGTAATAGAGAATGTAATATTTTATATTTATATGATAATAGATAAAGGACATAACAGAGGAAGCTTGTGGAAACTATGTTCAAATTGCTATAATTTTTTCTTTATTTTTAGTAAGAATTGTGATCATCTGTGAGTAAGGATGAAAAGAAGATCTGTTAAGTTTAGAGAGAAGACTACATACAGCAGATTTTTTAGAGAGAATAAATTGTTTAGAGGCAGTAGCATTAAGTGCTATTTTAGTTAAGCGGTTAAAAAAAAAAAAATAACATGTGACCAGTATAGATTCTTCATGTAAGTTAAATGAAATGAAAGAAGGGCAAAGGAATGATATCAATCGAGATTAGTGAACATCGTGATTCCTCTTGGGAGTTATGATGTATAAAGAGGAAAGTAAGAACTGTTAAGGAGCGGAAGGATGGTGCAGCATCCATGGAGTGTGGGTTCAAGTGGAGTTAGGGAGAGTTAAAGTGTGGGCATTGGAGCAAACGAGTTTGAAATATCAGAACTGGTGGTTGGAGAATAAAATATTTGAAATCGAGGTTCCGGAAGGTTTCAATGAACAGTAATAACATTAACAAAGTGGCTGCTGAAGATGAAAAACAAAATGCTGCATGAGAGGAGCCCAGGGAGCGAGAAGGGCCATGAGTGGGAAGTTTGGCTTCTCTGTGTTCGGTGATCATCCACGTGTGGGGGAGACCCAGGCCAGGCGCAGCAGAGCCCAGAAAGGAACAGATGGTGGCATCAAAGACGCAGAGAGAGACCTGTTTCATTTGATGACGTGAGATTTAAACAAAGGTAAAGGATAATGATCTAGAAACAGCAATGAAACGGTCCTTCTGCACCTCTGGAAACTGTGGGTCAGGGCGTGAGAGAGGAAAGCCTGATTCTGGAGAGAGGGCAGTGGAGGGACGCCATCAGAGGGGAGCTCGGCTTCATCCAGCAGCAATGGAGAAAGGAATTTCACAGAGGAGTGAAGATTCTTTTTTTTTAGTTTGTCAATCACTGGCTGTGTTCTGTAACGTACTCTAAGAGAGTTTACAGTTGATATGGCGTTTCTTTGTGTTTTGATATCTTAATTTACAATTGAAGTTCAATCACACTCTGAGTGATCTGCTCATATTTTACCAACTATTCCCTTTGCATGTTAGGAATTTCCCTATTATTTTATACGAACTGCATATATACAGTGTGTATATACTATGTATATACAAATATCAACTTCTCACTGTTATCTGTGTTGCTGGTATGTTTCTAAGCTTTCTGTTGAATTTTTTTATGTTTATATTTCATTAATGATATGTTAAAGTCATGAAATAAAGCTTATTTGTATTTATTCAAATCCATCAAACATTCTTTGTTTATTTTACAGATTTTTCCCCACGTGAAAGGCCTTCCCTATCGCATGTCAAAATGCAGACCACGAAAGCTTACTCCAAGTTTGCAGTTACAAATTTATATGAAACAGTCATTTATAATTTTGAAAATCTGGGTGGTTGAGGGAAGGAGAAGTCAAGGAGCAAAATTGGTTTTTATCATGTGCTCAATAAATGTCTCAAAATCATGGTTAAGTAACGTACTTCTTTATGATGTTTATGCATAGTAATAGAATCATTGTCAGGGTATTTATTCTGTTTAGTTGATATGTCTGTCTTCTTATATCAGCATTATACTGTTCAGGAATTGTGTCACAGATGAAAATGTACAGACATAGAAAAGAATTTCTGGTATCATCTTAATAAAAAGGCTTCAGAACATTATGCTAATCACGTCCACATTTTTTCTGTGAAAGTACATGCATTTCTGTATAAACTAGACAGCTGAGAGAGCTAGTAGTCTTTTCATTGGATGTTAGATTTAGAGATGTTTTAATTGTTGCTAAATGATATTTTATCATTTTCCTACAGAAAAAAATACTGAAATTATAGAAAATACACATCATTACAAAAAATATACTGTATTATAGAAAATATACGTAATTGTAAGAAAATATATTCAGCCTTAAAGATACTGGAAACAAATGACACATAGGAAGGAGCCAACCTAAAACACTTGGAAGACCCTCTCATCAGTCTGCCTCCCATCCAGGTAAATCTCCTCTTTTAGTGTTTGAAATTTGACATAACCTCTTCAAAAATGTCATTTTACTAGGCATTGTCCAGTGCCTCCTGCCTCTCATCAACATGTTTTGTACAGCTAAACCCTATGCATTTTTCCATTCTCAGCTTAAAATAAGAAAAGCTTTCTTCCCACAAGCCCCACTTCAAACTTGCATACAGTGTACTTTTCCTTTTCATTTCTGGGCAGAATTCTCATCCCTTGACCAATGTCAACCCTTTCTCAGCGACTGTCAATTCTACTGGTTAAGGGACTACATTTGTCTAGACTCTCAGAAACTCACTACTAACACAGAGTCAAGTCATGGGGTGCCATCAGTACATGGAGTATTGAAACAATGGATAAAAAGAAGAGAGTGTACAGGCACTGTGCTCCTGCTTTCTCACGAGCCAAGCCACTCAGCATTTCTTGGTATCAATATTCTCACTTAAAAAAGAAAAAAAAAAAAAAAAACTGAAAGAAGGACTCAATCTTATTAACATATTTTAAGACTAAAGATTGAAGAGATAATATATAAAAGAATATAAATCCCACATATCTCATATAATAAACAAGTGATTGATGATCATATTATCATTGTTTGAAAAGTCCCCAGAAGTACATTATTTTAAAGCAATGATTAACCCCAGCTAAGGAGGGATCAATAATAAATCCAGAGGATATTCCGAACAAAAAGGCCAACCAACAAAGCAAGGGGTGAGGAGAACACCAAGGAATGTCAGCGTATAAAAATTATTCAAATTGGGAACTCTCAGTAAGAAAGTGGTTTAGCAGCCTGAAAGTGAACATGAATGCATATTAAATGGAAAATGGTAAATTGTGGGGAGTTAGCACAGCACAAACTTTGTAGCTTAAACTCATTGGTGGGGGGAGTCATTACGAGAATTCAAGAACAGTTCATACAAAGAGTACAGTAGTAAGCCATCAAAGACCTGAGGGCATACTGAGGGGGGGAGGGACAGAGGGAGGACATCGCTCCCTTAACTAAGTCCACAACACATGGTGAAGTCAACTATTACACAGGTTACCATTAAGATTTTATCTGAGAAAAAAAAGAGTAGTAGAATAGGAAGTTAAAAAAAAAATCACGTTTTTAATAGAATTTTTGTTGCTATTTTCAAACTTTAAACCTTCAAAAGTCCTTTTTATTATATATTGCTTTCAAATAATAGTTAACCAATAATAATTGTCACCCTGTCTCTTCTCACCACTCAGTTTCTCATTGTAATAAACTAACACAAAGACATTTCCAAAACACAAGCTTAGATGATGCCCATGATGTAAATTCTATTTAAAATAAGCAAATTAATGTACACAGCTATGATTTAATTTAAAAAAATGCCTACTAAGTGTCAGGCATCCTGTTAGGTACTATGGAAAAAATAAAAAACAAAAAATAAATAAAATAAGCAACCAATATTAAAGGAGATGCAGAATATTTTAGTTTCATTTGTAACTTTCCATTTTAAATTTTCATTACTTCATTGTTTTAGATATTTGACCAATGCATGTTTTACGTAAATGAAATAGCTCTTTAATGAAAAATAAGTATTGGAAATAAGAGAATCTTTTTTACAATGACTTTGATAAGGTGTAAATACCAGTATTTTTCCATAGCTTCAAAGGAAGAACGTTAGCAGTCCAGATATATCCACCAAGCAGTTTTATTTTTATGTGATTTCTATGATTATTTAGGCTGCTTCAATTATTGCAGGCATCGTGAGTATTATTTTTTAACTTTAGTGAAATTATCAGATAAACTCTATATTCAAGTAATTTACTTCATATTATTTAGAATGAATATGAGATATTTTTGTCATATCTTCAACTGAACATATATAAATTATAGTTAGCTGAAATACTTATTTAAAAAAATTGTTCTAGCTTGAATAAAGCAATTGTTGACCTACTGACATTATGTGCTTTTGACTAGCCTTTGTTGGCTCTCTTGAGTCTGACTTATTTTTAAATGTTACAATAATTAGTGATAAATAGTAATATTTAAGTAAATTTTAATATGACCAAATAATAGATATAACATCCCATAAAAAAAGAGCTGCTATCAATATATGTCTTGATAAAGATGATGATGTCAAATCTAAACAGCTCTACTTGCTAAGCTTTTGACAAAATCATGAACACTCTCCAGTCATACTTAATTGAGCCATAAATGTTAAGGAGCAGGAACACAGAAATGGTGTGATTTTGCATGTCCTCTCTAAAAGAAACTTTCTTTTAAAGTTATCTTCTCAGGGAACATTTTTAAAAATTAAAATATATATATATAGTCACAGGATGACACAACTTGGGCCTTGGAGGTTATGATATTCATCCCTCTGTTTTAACAGAGAAAAACAGACACAAAAAGGATGACACTCAAATATTAGCTTCTTTATAGCTTACTTTTAAATTTCTATAACTATATTTTTTCCTGCTGTTCTTTTTCTTTGTCCACAATACCTTCTACTTTTTAGTTCTATGCTCTTTATTTCCTACAATATTTTGAAACACCTTATTTTTGTTGGGTATTGTCAAGATAAACAAAGAGAAATAAGACAATGAAAATACTTCTGCAAAATATTTGACAATATTCATCAACTTTATAAATGCAAAGGATCATTTGGATTATCAATACGTTTCTGATAAAATGCTTCCAATATAGTATAATTAAAAATTCTATGCAACAGTATGTTTATTCTTTGTCAAAAGACTGACATTTAACACTACTACTGAGAATTAAAAACTTTTCCATCTTCCTTGATCTGGGCTGGTTAATAGATTATGGAGGATATGAGGCTGTGCCAATTTGAAACATGAGCTTTAAGAGGAATGGAAGCACCTTTGTATCGTGAGTTCAGAGTTTTGTTTTTATGTTTTTGCTTTTATTTTTTGAGACAGAGTCTCCCAAACTAGCGTGTTGTTGCATCAGCCTAGCTCATTTCAACCTCAAACTCCTGGGTTCAAATGATCCTCCTGCCTCAGCCTCCTGAGTAGTTGGAATTACAAGGCACCTGCCATAACACCAGGCTGTTGTTTTTCTATTTTTAGTAGAGACAGGATCTCTGTCTTGCTCAGGCTGGTTTTGAACTCTGGAGTTCAAGGGATTCTCCTGCCTAGGCCTTCCAGAATAGTTTCATAAGAAACTCAAATACTATGTTGGAAGTACCAAATGGAGACCACTTGAAGAAAGGCCAGCAGAGCTCAGCTCCAGACATGGGGAGCTGTCCATTTGTATCACCCAGCCCCACTCAGCCATCATCTAAATGTTACTGAGTGAACCCAGTTGATATTCTTTACTTACAAAAAAATGTAGAGATAATAAAATGATAGTTAGTTTAACCAATAAGTTTTAGGATGGTCTATTTTGCAGCAACATGGACATGATGTGTGTACAATCATAGACATGATGTGTGTACAATAAAATAATAAACAACTATAAATTGAAAGAATCAGCTCTCATTATCCAGCATGGTCTGATCTCTAAGATAAATTAATTGTAAGACTGAGTTAAAAGTTATTATCTATATTATGAGATAAATTAATTGCAAAAGTGAACTACAAAATTATGTCTGTTATGTTTCTACTCAAAATATTATCTATTATCTAGTTGTATGTTATAGCCATTTCATTAAAGGGATTGGGTATCTGAATAGATATCCCTAAAACTTATAAGACAGCTCAACTTTGGTAGAAAATAAAAAAGGAATTATAAGTGTCTACATTGGAAAAAGACATAAATGTACTGTGCAACTTGTAGCATTGGACTTTTATGTTTAGTGAAAATCAATGGGAAGAAAGAAAATAGGACAAAGATGAGAGTAGTGTGGGCTGGAATTTCCTTAGTCTTACACTGCTTAGTACCTAGTATATAGTTGCAGGAATTTTAGTTTGTGTCCTTGTCTTTGGAGTGTCTTTTAAAATATTAGGATGATCAGTAAGTTACTATTGAGTGGCCGAGCAAAACATTTCATCAGATTCAATTGAAATTCAAAGCTACATATCTTGTTGAGCAGATCTGGTCGGAGAAGAAATGTACAAATTCTGAACATCGGGTTTGCATTTCTAATCACCCTCCATACACCATGCAGCATATATAATGAAAGATAATTACACAGTCACTGGTACCACAGCTGGGAGGTGTTCTCTGAATAAGATTTTTGTTCTCTTTTCATTTCAAAACAGCTTTTATTTCCATGACATCTTGCCTAGAGCAGATGGTCTCAAAAGTTAAATTTGACCATGAATACTACATTAGTTGTCATGTAACTGGAGAAGGAAGATTATAAACATGAAAAATTTCTTTTTAAAATGTTTCATTCATTTCTCTTTTATATTATGTGTGTATGTTTTCATCTGGTGGAGAAAGTATTTAGCAAATATAGTTTATTTCTTTTTTATAACTCAATATTGCTTCGTTTTATTTCTGACCATTCAAATTCAAACAAGTATGCATCTCGAGAGTCATTAATATGCAATCGTGCCTTACAACGATATCAACGGCACAGAGAAAGAAAAGAAAAGTTTCTCTCTTTGTTTTCCAACTAGAGGATCAATATAAGCAGATGTTCTGTTCTTGAGTTGGCAAGAGTATCAGCACTTTTGTAGAAGGTACACACAGAGTTGAAATATCCTCCAGTAATTGAAAAATGGATCTCGGCATGGCAGTAAGAATGAGAAGTTGAACATTTTAAAATGGTGCTACCATCTGAAACGATCTAATACTCACAATTTTTTTGCATTAAGTTCATAGACTGCCATGTCTTTAGCCTTAAGAGATCCTCTTCTGGCTCCCACTGATTAACATTATTTCCTCAGTATGAGAAAAAGAATTTGGGAGGAAAATGATTATCATAGGGCCAAAGTGTTGAAAAAGTGGGAAATATTCAGAAAATTTTAAAATAACACAAACAGAGAGAATCTCAGGAAATTATACTTATCGGGTGGATCTAATAACACATATTTTTATTTTTCCTAGGTAGTTATTACGTATTGTATAACAAAATATTTGACAGAAGGTAAGACTAATTTGGGAATTTAGAAAAATATTCTAGTTGTTAATCAAAAAACTAACTTGACATTTCTCATGTAAATATTAAAGATTATATAAGGTAACAGATTATTTCAGTACCAATAATATATGACATAAAGGTCAAAAAGATTTGTGTTCCCAGCTGATGGGATTGCTCAGGTATAATTATTAACTAGAGAGAAGGACTAAATACTTGATAGAGATTTTATCTTACTATTCAGCTGATTTTATACCTGGTCATTAAGCGACATCAACTTTTCAGAGTAACATTTGAATTTGGCCACTTTGCATTTATTCATGCACTGATGCTCACCACCATGGAGACAGATGTACACAACTAATTTGAAGAGAGAGTGGTCAAAGCAAAGGGGATATTTCAACTACAAGATTTCATGGGAAATCCATACACCATTAATATTAGAGAAAAGAACACTGGATTTGTTTATAATGAACATAATTGGGCATTTAAATTGGTATTTTAATAGCTTATGCACTAATTAACTTGTGATTAGTTTCCATAGGTAGTGCGGAATCAAGAAAATGATTTTTTGATGATGTTTAGAAAGTTAATTTTAGTTTTTCCTTTCTGTGTGTTAGAGGCAAATAGTGAAAGAGTTCCCCATTTCAAAAGTTAATTAGCATAAATAAATATAACCTACATATTCATACACTTATAGAGGCTTTATTATTTTCATTATCAAATCATATATTTTGTTCAGATCTACTCTAAACTTTTCTTTGTTCTTGAATAATAAATTGATTCTTTAAAAAAATTCCTGAAAATATATTTTAGTCATTATTACATTTTTGTGTTTTATATATTCAGAGAAGAACAGCAATCATTAAGGCTCAGTTTGATTTGGTTTTCTGTCATAAGTGTCAGGTATAAAAAATACTTTACAGCACAACTATAAAGTGTGTCAATATGATTAAAGTAGCAGTAGGATTTTTTTTTTTTTTTTTTTGGGGGGCTATAAATAGTGTTTTGTAGGAGCTCAGGAGTTCTGCAAATGACATTTACCCAACTAAAGTAATAAAAAGAATAATCATGTGGTGGAAATTTACATCTCATAAGGAAAAAATGGTAGATTCTAAATTAAGTTAGTATTGAAACTTTCTATTTTCTTTTTTACATTAAAAAAAAAATTTGATATAACAGAGGTTGCTGTCTAAGAGATTAGTATTCAAAAAGTGCCTCTGTGCTTACTTAGCTGCCTCAGCACTTTAGTAGTAAAGTTAAAAAGAAGAAGTAATAAAAACCAAATGAGATTGCTCAGTAGGTGCAGCTGGTCACTATTATGGAACCGCAGTGTAAACAGCATTGTTCATACACGATTTCTAGCTATGGGTTGTTTTCCTGCAAGTGTCCTGATTACTGAATATATAATAATATGCTAATCATGTAAGTCAGTCTATGTTTAGTATTATAGGTATTAGTATTAACAGCACTGTCATGTTATTAAGAAGGTCTTATATATCGAAACCCAGTGTTTTTTTTTTTTTTAAAAAAAAGCAAACATATGGGCTTTGGAATCTTTAATTACTTATTGATAATGATTTGTTTCTGCAATAAAGAAAAGTTCATCTACAATGCTGATTGCACCTTCACAGAAACAGGAATTACATTTAATTGGAAATCATTTCCTCTGAAATAATTTCTAGCTTTAGGTCAACAGTTTTATGTACTCAACTTGCTGGAGGGTATATCTTAGTTGCCTGATTATATCACATTACCTAGATACACCTAGGAAGTCACTGAACACTTAACCCTCTTGTGTTTCAATTATTTTGCAGAATAATAGACTATAAATCAATATAGCTATTCGAATGCTATAAATGAAAACTAGTCAACAGAGCATATTTTTCTGCATACAAATTCAGAACAAAAGCAATCTTAGTCAACATTTTCTCGAAAATGTTGTATGCTATTATTGTTTAAAAATAATCTTTGGGGGGAAAGTGGGAAGAAATTGTCATGGAATAATGAACAACACACTCTTTGGGACTAGTAACTAATAAACATCATGATGATAAATAGAGATGGATGATAAATAGATGACAGATAGATAAATATAGATAGATACAATACCATTGATAAAGCTAATAGTAGAGTTTCACTTCCAGAAAAGGAGAGGAACATTCCTTTCAATATTTTCCCCACTAAGCATAACTCCAAACCCTAGACATCATATATAAAACCAAACTAAGAAAACTTTCAAAGAGGGAAAATAATAGGCTAGATTTACTATGGACATTTTCACCCAAGAAAAGATGTATGGTAAGTTCCTTATGCTTTCTGTTTTTGCCACATGGATCTCAGAGATAAGTACTGAAAAAGCCAGCAACACAGAAATGCCAATGGCAGCAGATAAAAAGCTCCCTCAGTCTCCTGCTGTCTTTATTAAAGGACAAAGATACAGCAGTCTAGCAAAACAGAAAAATTTTAGGGAGCAATGCTGGATTGCAAAAAAATGGCTCAAGAATAAAATGCTCTCAACTGCAATCAAAGCTTGAGAGGATAGGCAAGAGGCTATATTTCCACCCTCATGATACTGTAACAACGCACCACATTAATCCCCTACACTTGCCTGGGTGATATTCAAAAGGGCTATATAGGGATCTGGACTTTCATCTTCTGGCATTGGGGGGGGGGGTGCAGTGAGGCAGGTTGTCATGAAGTATGGTAGTTTGTCCCTCCCAAGTATTAGAGACAACCATGAAAGGTACCTGAACTTCAACTTGCTCCACCATCTAATGTTATAAGGTGCCTCTCTCTCCCTGACGAGGTGATGTCAAAGAAGTTTGAGTGGAGAGGCAGAACTTTCACCACTAACTTGTTCCAAAGCCACCAGCCTCAGTGTGGAGGCTACATGAAGAACAGCAATGATGCACTCTTTCTTCTATCGAAGGACATTTAGTGGAGGCTTAGTAGGGACTGAGAATGAGGAATTTGACCCCATCCAGCAGTAATGAAAAATCCCCATGTTTAGTTGTCACCAGAGGCTGAATGGGGAAACTGGAGTTCTGTTCCCAGCTATCAAAGACAAAGTAGCATTCTTTCTCCTTGTCAGAGCAGCATTAATAAAAGTCAAACAAACAAAAAGCTTTAAGTAATGTCCAGAGTCTCTTACATAATTCTCCAAATATGCAGACTTTAAAAAATTTAGTAAACATACAAAGATGCAGAAAGATCTCTGAGTGAAAAAAGTACAAAATAAATGCAAACACAAAAGTAGAGTAGTAGAGATATTGAAATATGTGACAAAAAAAGTTAAAGTAGCCATCAAAATATTTCAATAAGCAATTAGAAACACACCTGGAGTTAAGAAAATAGTCTCGCCAGAGTTATATGACCAAAAATTACAGTTTAAAAAAAAAAATTATAAAAAAAACTCAGTGAATGGAAGCAATAGCAGAATGGAGTGACAAAGGAAAGAATCAGCTGGTAAAAGAGCTAGACTGACAACTGTGAGAATACAGAAGAAAGCAGCAATGGCAGCCCTGACAACCTTTGATTACTGCTGAGGGTGTGGGGTTTGTAGCTCACGGATCCACTCAACTATCTCAGCAGAAACCAGGAATAGCGATGACATTACCCAAGACATGTCTAGAGAGGAGGCATAATTGTTTGCTGTTTATATGTGTGTTATATTCCTTCATGACATATAGAGATTCCCACAAATTTCCAAGACTTTTAAATTAGGAGAAGCACTATCAGCTTGTACCGAAAGGAAAAAAAAAAAAAAAGAAAGAAAGAAGGATTTCAGAACCCCCAAATCCCACAAGCAGGAAATAGGCTTATAAAACTCCTCTGCTGGGCGGCGCCTGTGGCTCAAAGGAGTAGGGCGCCGGCCCCATATGATGGAGGTGGTTCAAACCCAGCCCCAGCCAAAAACTGCAAAAAAAAAAAACCCCAAAACAAAAAAGCTCCTCTGCTACACATGTGTCTCCTTACATGAATGAAGAAGTCTCACTTCTAGGGCAATGCTATAAAACTAGATGATAAAATCCTGAATCCAGAGAGTGAATAATGGATCCAAAGAGCATGCCTTGAAACCTACAAAATTTTTTCTTGTTGGATTTCAAAATTGCTTAGGTTCAATGATACCTTCTATTCTTTCTGTGTTCTCCTGTTTGGAATAGACCCGTATAACGGTTACGTATACCTTCCTCACTAGTGTACTTTGGATGTAAATAATGTTTTCCCAAGGATAAATTATATCCTGAGGCCATACCTGATTTGAATTACTTAGATGAGGGAGAGGGAGATTTGATTCACACAGAGAGGAGGTTGGAAGATGCTGGCCTTGGAAATTGACATGACAGGGCCGTTGCATGGAGGAAAGCCCACAGCTACAAAATGCTGGAGAACACGGTATCAGGTTGTGCCTCACAGCCCCAAAAGGAGTCACAGCTAGGAGTGTGACCACCCAACTAACACTTGATTTCAGCACAATAAAACTAATGTCAGACTCTGGTCTTCCAGAAATAGGAGAATATTTTTGTTGGAAACCACCAAAGTTGTGGTAGTTTGTTAGAAAAGCCATGTGAACTAATACAGATAACCAACAACCAACAGGATCCAGCTGACATTTATAGAACCTGCCACCAACAATAACAACAAAAAATGGCTTCCAAGAGCTCATAAGAAAGATGCTAAAATAGACCATATCCTAAAGTATACCTCAATACATTTAAAATAATTTAAATGATAGAAAGTTATCAATCTCTATGTAATTAATGTTAGAATCAGTAATATAAGTGTCTCCAGACACGTGGAAACTAAACAACACACTTGCAAATAAACTAGAGGTCAATATGCTGAAGAATAAAACTCAAGCCCTGTCTCTCATTATATATAAAAACCAACTCTAGAGGAATTAATGACTTGATAGTAAAACTTGAAACTATGAAAATTATGAAGGAAAACCTAGAAAAAACATACAAGCCTATAAAAAAAAAACCTATAAACATCAATGGGATGTTTATAGCCCTAATCATTAATTATATAAGCTTGTCCATGTAACAAAATTTTTTTTACCCTCTTAATATTTTGAATTAAAAAAAAAAAAAAAAAAAAAAAAAAACAAAGCACAAGCACCAAAACCAAAAGTAAACAAATGGAACTTAATTAAACTATAAAGTGTCTGCATAACAAAGAAATAATCAACAAAATGAACAGCCAGCCAGAAGAATATCTGCAAACTATACATTCATCAGGGAACATTCAGAATTTGCAAAGAATTCAAGCAGCTGAACAACAAAAAAAAACATTTACCCCATTAAAAAGCAGGCAAAGGGGTGATGCCTGCAGCTCAGTGAGTAGGGCTCTGGCCCCATACCGAGGGTGGCAGGTTCGAACCCGGCCCCTGCCAAACTGCAATGAAAAAAAATAGCCAGGTGTGATGGTGGGCACCTGTAGTCCCAGCTACTGGGGAGGCAGAGGCAAGAGAATCACCTAAGCCCAAGAGCTGGAGGTCGCAGTGAGATGTGATGTCCCAGCACTCTACCAAGGGTGACAAAATGAGACTCTGCCTCTAAAAAAATTTTAAAAAGCAGGCCAAGGACACGAATAGACAATTTTTTAAAAAAGACAAACAAATGTCCAACACGCATATGGAAAATGTCCACTATCACTAATCATCAGAGAAATAGAAATTTAAATCACAATGAAATATCCGCTTACACCAATGAGAATAGCTGTTATTAAATAGACAAAACATAACAAACGTTAATGAGAATGCACATAAATCTTACATCAATAATTTTAAGCTTCCACCTCAAGGACCTAGAAAAAAGAAGGACAAACAAGACAAGCAGGAGGAGGGAAACAATGGAGAGAGCGGCAGAAATCAATGGGGCTCAAAATAGAAGACAATAAGAAAAGATTACTGAACAAAGAAACAGTAAAACGACAAACCTAGGGCAAGACTGACGGAGAATGAAGAGAGAGGACACAGATTACCAACATTCAAAAGGAAACAGCACAGCATCACTCTGGGTGCTGCCCACACCAAATGATACCTAAGGAATAATATAAAAAATTCTACCCACATAATTTGGCAACTTAAATAAAATGGACAAAGTCTTTCCAAAAACTATGAACTACCACAAATCACCGAAAATTATATAGATAATTCAAATAATCCTGTATTTACCAAGGAAAATTGATTTGTAATGTATAAAACTAACAGATAATATATTTAAAAACTAACAAACAAATCTATGGACCCAAATGGTTTAACTAAGGAATTCCTCCAAACCTTTATAGAATTAATTCTAATCCTATATCTAAATTTTCTAAATCTATTCTAGAGAATAAAAGAGGAACACTTTCTAAATCATTTTATAAATCTAGTATTATCATTATGCCAAAATCAGATGACAACAGTGTGAATAAAGATATTTAAAGACAGATATCCCAATCTGTTATCTATCTATCCAAAATTATACACCATTATCAAGTGGGATTTATTTCAGGGATGCAAGCCTGGTTCTATATTAAATAATTAACCAATGTATTCCACCATATTAATGATCTAAAAATTAAAGTATCATATCAACTAATGAAGAAAAAGCATTCAACAAAATTCTATACCAATTCAAAATAAAGAGTCTTAGAAATTGGAATAGAGGCAAATGTTCCCTACTTGCTAACGGCATTCTCAAAAAGCACCCTGCAACTGGCATACTTAATTGTGTAAGATTAAATATTTCCCCCTAAGATTAGGCATAAAGCAAAGATGTTTGCTCTCACCTTGGGAATAAAGCAAGGATATTTTCTTTCACCTCTTTTATTCCACACATCACTGAAAACTTTAGGCAGAGCAAAAGGAAGAAAAAGAAAACAATGTCAATGATATCATCCAGAAATAAAACAGTCTTCATTTGGAAATGGCATGATTGACTACATTGGAAAAAATAAATAAAATTTTCTATAACTCCTAGAATAACAAGAGTCCAGCAAATTTTCAGCATACAAGATAAACACACAAAGCCTGATTGCCTTCCCACATACTAACAATAAACAGATTACTACTGAAATTGAAAATACAGTGCCATTTGCAAATGCTGAAAGAAAAATAAAAGGAAATACTTAGGTGTCAATCTAGCATAACATTATAGAACTTGTATGTTGAAAACTACACCATTCTGATTTTTAAAAAAATCAAAGAAGATCTAAATAAATAGACATTGTGGGTATGGTTTCAAATACAACATAATAAACATGTCAATTCTCTTCAAATTTGTACATAGAGCTAATGTAATTCTTACAAAAATCAAAGCAAGAATTTTGTAGTTATAGACAAGAATATTCTAAGCTCATATGGATATACAAAAGAATCAGAATAACTAAAACAATTAAAATTATATATATATATATACATATATATATATAATCATCAGAGGAATAAATCTCTTCAACTTTGTATTCTAAAATTATAAATGAAGCATATAATACAGCAACAGTAATAAAATCTATGTAGGCTTTCAAAGGGAGAGACATATGGAAAATGAATGGATGGAAAATCCAGACCTATACCCACACAGATAGGCCCAAGTACTGTGATGAAAACACACACACACACACACACACACACACACACACACACACACAGATTCAAAGGAGGAAAAATAGTCTTTTTAATGAATAATTCTACTATACATAATGCACATATATGGGGACCAAAAAAACCCACCCTCAATCTAAGTCTCACAACTTATGAAAATATTAATCAAAATGAATCACATATTTAAATGTAAAATATAAAGCTAAAAAACTTTTAGAATAAACATTGAAGGAAATTTCTAGCACATGGGGCTAGGAAACATTTTATAAGTCACATAATCCATAAAGAAAAATTTGATAATTTGTATTTTCTCAGTGAAAGACCTTATTTAAACATAAAAATGCAAGCTACAGACTAAGAGAAGTATTTCAAAAATACATATATGAATGTTCCAAAAATTAACATAAATAGGAAAAGTGGGAATTTATAACTAAATATAGATTTATTTACAAAAGATTTGTTAAAAAACTTTATAAAATACCCTCTATATGTTGGCCACCAGTTTGTAAAATTTTGCAGTGGATACTTCATAAATAAAGCTACATTTAATAACAATTTCCCATTTACCCCTGTGTATGGTGACTATGGTACAACTTGTAAAAGAAAGGGCTTACAGGGGTCCTCAAACTTTTTAAACAGGGGACCAGGTCACTGCCTCTCAAACCATTGGAGGCCCAGACAAAATTAAAAAAACAACAACAACAACAACAACAACTATGAACAAATTCCTATACACACTTCACATATCTTATTTTGAAGTAAAAAAACAAAATGGGAACAAATACAATCACACTGCCTAATGTGCCCCGCAGGCTGAGGACCCCTGAATTATAACCAAACCATTTAGGAAATAGTAAAACCATGAAGAGACTTTTCACCAAAGGATACACAGAGATGGCAAATAAGCATATTAAAAACATGCACAATGTCATTAGCCATTAGGAAATGAAAATTAAAACCAATGATATCTCACTACTAATCAGTCAGAATGATAAGAAAATACTGGCAAAAATATAAATATATGTGCATATGTATATGTTTTCTTTTATATTGTTTGGGATTCATTGAGGATGCAAAGAATTAGGTTGCAGTGATTGCATTTGTTAGATAAACTCCCCCTTACAATTGTGTCCCACCCACAAAGGAGGCCATACAACATAACCCCTAATCCCCATATCTCCTCCCCTCTCCCAGAGCCTCATTCCCATACCCCCCACCTTGTATTAGATCATCTACTGCCTTCATATTAGAATTGAGTACATTGGATTCTTGCTTCTCCATTCTTGTGATGCTTTACTAAGAAGAATGTGTTCCACCTTCCTCCAGGTTAATACAAAAGATGTAAAGTCTCCATCTTTTAAATTGGATGCATAATATTCCAGGGTATCTATATGCCACAGCTTGTTAATCTATTTTGCTGGGCATTTAGGTTGTTTCCACATTTTGGCAATTTTAAATTGAACTGTGATAAACAATCTAGTGCCAATGTCCTTATGATAAAATGATTTGTTTTTCTTCTCCGTAGATGCCTAGTAATGGGATTGCAGGATCAAAGGGGAGGTCTAATTTGAGTTCTTCGATGATTCTTCACACTTACTTCCCAAAAAAGGTTGCATTACTTTGCAGTCCCACGTGTGAAGGTGTTCCCTTCTCTCCGTATCCACTCCAGCATCAGCAGCTTTGAGACTTTGTGATGTGGGACATCCTCACTTCATAAAGGTGATAGCAAGAGATGGCTTTGATTTGCATTTCTCTGATGATCAGGGGAGGTGCATTTTTCAAATGTTTGTCAGCCATTCAGCTTTTTTCATCAGAGAAGGTTCTGTTCATATCTCTTGACCAGTGAAAGATAGGATTGTTTACTCCTTTTTTGTTGATTAATTTGAGTTCTCTGGAGATTCTAGTTGTCAATCTTTTTTTCAGATTGATATCTAACAAATATCTTTTTGCTTTGCTTGTGTCCTTAGCTGTGCAGAAGGTTTTAGACCTAATTAAGTCCCATTTGTTAATTTTTGTCATTGTTACAATGACCACCGAAGGATTGTCATAAAATCTTCCCCTACACTTTCTTCGAAGATTTGTATCATTTTTTATGTTAGATTTAAGTCTTATCCATCTTGAGTCAATTTTCGGAAGGGGTGAAAGGTGAGGGTCAAGTGTCTATCCAGTTCTGCCAGTACCATTGTTGAATAGGGGATCTTTCCCCCCACTGTTTGCTCTTGTTTGGTTTATCAAGGATCAGATGGCAAGTAGAAACTGGTTTCATCTCTTGGTTTTCTATTTTATTTCATATGTCTATGTCTCTATTTTTGTACCAAAACCTGCTGTTTTGATTACCGTGGACTTGTGACATAGCCTGGAGTCTGGTAAGGTGATACCTCCAGCTTTGTTGCTTTTACTAAGAATAGCCTTCACTACACGTTTTTTTTTTTGTTTTTTTTTTTTTCTGGTTGCATACCAAATGAAGTGCTCATTTTTCCAGTTCTTCAAAATATGATGTTGGTACTTTAATGGGGATTGCATTGAATGTGTAGATTGCTTTGGATCAAATAGGCATTTTCACAATGTTGATTCTTCCCAGCCAAGAGCATAGTATGTTTTCCCATTTGTTAGTGTTTCCTGAAAATTCTATTCTTAGGGTTTCATAATTCTTTTTGAAAAGATCTTTCACCTCTCTTTTTAGGTATATTCCTAAGTATTTCATTTTCTTTCAAGCTACTGTGAAGGGAATTATGTCCTTGATTTGCTTCTCAATTTGTTATGGGCATATACAAAGACTATTGATTTGTGGAGATTGATTGTATACTCTGTACCTTACTCTATGTCCTGATGACTTCCTAGAGTTTTGTGGTTGAGTCTCTGGGGTTTTTCAAGTATAAGATCATGCCATCACCAAAGAGGGAGAGTTTGACCTCCTCTGCCCTCATCTGGATACCCTCTATATCCTTCTCTTCCCTGATTACATTGGCTATAACTTCCAGCACAATGTTGAATAATAATGGTGATACTGGATATCCTTGTCTGATTCCAGTTCTAAGTGGAAAAGCTTTGTTTTACTCTGTTCAGTATGATATTAGCTGTGGGTTTGTCAAAGATGGCTTCAATCAGCTTAAGAAATAGTGCCACGTAGGCCTATTTTCTTAGGTGTTCTTGATAGAAAAGGATGCTGGATTTTGTAAAAATACTTTTGCTGCATCTATTGAGAGGATTATGTGGTCTTTGCTTTTGCTGCTATTGACGTGATGTATTACACTTACGGATTTGCATATGTTAAATCAGCCTTGCACCCCTGGATGAGCCTACCTGATCATGATGTATAAGTTTGTTTGTTTGTTTGTTTGTTTGAGACAGAGTCTCACCATGTGGTCCTTGGTAGAGTACTGTGGCATCACAGCCCACAACAACATTAAACTCTTGGGCTCAAGCCATTCTCTTGCCTCAGCCTCCCAAGTAGCTGGAACTACAGGTGCCCACTGCAACACCTGGCTATTTTTGTTGTTGTTGTTGCAGTTGTCATTGTTGGTTAGCTGGCCTGGGGCCGGGTTCAAACCTACCAACTTTGGTCTATGTGGCTGGCACCACAACCACTGTGCTACAGGAGCCAAGCCCATGTTGTATAATTTTTTAATGTGCACCTGCAATATATTAGCTAAGATTTTCTTGAGTATTTTCACATCAATATTTATCAGTGAAATTGGTCTGTAATTCTCCTTTTTGGTTGAGTCCCTTATTGGTTTTGGAATCAAGGTGATGTTTGCTTCATAGAACGTGTTGGGGAAGGTTCCTTCCTTCTCAATGTTTTCTAATAGTTTCTACCATATAAAAGATATGCAAGCACATCTTTGAAGGGTTGACAGAATTCTCATGTGAAGACATCTGATCGTGGGCTTATTTTTTGTTGGAAGCTTTTTTATTGTTTTTGTAATCTCAGGTCTATAAAAGAGAACTATTAATATTTCTTACTGGTTAAATCTAGGAAGACAGTGTGATTACAGGTATTGGCTTATTTCCTCCACATTATCAAATTTCTGGGCATAGAATTTTTGATAGTAGTCAGAAATAGTCTCTTGTATTTCTGTTATATCAGTTGTTATTTCCCCATTTTCTTTCCTGACTGAGTTTACTAAAGATTTTACTTTTTTATTTCTGCTTAATATGGCCAATGGTTTACTGATTTTATCTATCTTTTCAAAGAACCATTTTTTTTGTTTAATTAATTTTCTGAAAGATTCTTTTATTTTAAATTTCATTTATTTATGATTTACTTTTGGTTATTTCTTTTCCTCTGCTAGGGTTAGACTGGTTAGATCGTGCTTCCTTTCCATTTCTTTAAGATGATGCATTAGGTTGTTGATGTGCTCTCTTTCTGTTTTTTGGATGTAGACACCTAATGCAATAAATCTCCCTCTTAGGATTACTTTTGCAGTGGCCCACAGGTTTTGGCAGCTTGTGTCTTCATTGTTTTTATGCTCAAGGAGGTTAGTCATTTCCTTTTTTATCTCTTTTTTCACCCAACTGTCATTCAGCATAAGGTTGTTTCATTTTCATGCCTTTGTGTGAGGATGACAATTTTTGTTGGAGTTGAGATCCACGTTTAGTGCCTTGTGGTCTGAGAAGATACAAGATATCATTTCAATTATTTTTATTTTGTTGGAGTCTGATTTGTATCCTGGATATGATCTATTTTCAAGAATGTTCCTTGAGCCAATGAGTAGAACATATATTCTTTAGCTTTGGATGGAGGGTTCTGTGTATGTCTGTTAAGCACTGGTGTTCTAGGGTAACATTTATCCCTTATATCTTCATTTAGTTTTGACTTAGAGGATCTGTTCAGCTCTGTAAGAGGAGTCTTAAAGTCCTTTGTTATTATGGTGTAAAAGGTATGATATTGCTCAGACTAATTTAGGTTTGTTTCAAGAATCTAGGAGCATTTAAGTTGGGTGCATAGATATTTGGAATGTCCTCTGGATGTATTGTTCCCATAACTAATATAAAGTGTCCATCTTTGTCTTTTTTTTTACTTTACCTGAAAATAATTGCAACCCCTCCTTTCCTCTGATTCCCTTTTGACTGAAAAATTGCTGAATTTTACTTCATTTACTTTGTTTACTTTGTCCTTCAAGGCTGGGTGTGTTTCCTGCTATCAGCAAAGGATGGCTTCCGTTTTTTTTTTTTTTTTGGTGTTGTTGTTGTTGTTGTTTGTTTTGTTTTTCTAATCATCCAGCCTATGCCTCTTCAGTGGGGAATTCAAGCCATTAACATTTATTGAGATAATTGATAAGTGTGGTGGAGTTCTATTTATTGTATTTTGTGAAAGTCTATTGCTTTCTTTTATCTTTTGCATCATTGTGGAAGCTGGGCTTTGTATTTTAGCTGTTGGATGTTTAGTTTGCTGATGGTTCATGTGTGTTCAGTGTGTAGAATAGGTATAAGTATTTCCTGTGGAGCTAATCTTGTTGTGGCAAACTTCTTCAATATTTACATATCAGTAAAAGATTTGATTTCTCTATCAATTTTAAAGCTTCGCTTAGCAGGATATAGAATTCTGGGCTGAACTAAGGAGCTAATTGGCACTTACTCTTGGCTGCTTGCCAAATCTTCTTTTCCACCTTGAGTTTGGATAGATTCATGACAATGTCTTGGAGAAGATCTGTTTGAGTTTACATGGCTCGGATTTGGTATCACTCAGACAGGAGTGCGTCAGAATCTTTGGTGATACTTGGGAGATTTTCACTTATGATAACCTTTAATAGGGCTTTCGTTCCTCTGGAGTATTCTTCTTCCCCTTCTGAGATACCTATAATTCATATGTTTGAATGCTTCATGAAGTCCCATAATTCTCTCAGTGAACATTCTGCTTTCTCTCTCTCTCCCCCGTCCCCCTCCAGTCTCTTTAACTTCTTGTGTTAGCTCAAGAGCTTTATCCTCTACCTCTGAGATTCTTACTTCTGTGAGGTCTAATCTGTTATTGATACTTTCTACTGTAACTTTAAGTTCCTGAAGCTTCACTATGTCCTTTCTATATTCTTCATATCATTCATCTCTTATTTGATTCTGTTTTTGGTTATTTTCAGTTTTCTCAGCAATTTCCTTCATTGTTTTTACCATCTATGTTTTAAATTCCATTTCTGTCATTTCTAACATTTCTTTATAGGTGGAATGCTCTGTATTAGTTACCTCATGATCCCTGAGGGGTTACTCTGTTCTGGTTTTTTATGTTGCCAGGATTTTTCTGCTGTTTCTTCCTCTTCAGTGTTTTCTTTCTGTCTATTTCCTTGCCCTAATTTTCCTTTCACTTCCTCCTATTTGTTAAGTTACCATGCCTCTGACTTAAGTTGTTAAGTGTCCTTTTGTTAAAGGACTAAAAGAAAGAGAAGATTAAAGGGCAAGCAAAGATAAAAGATATTTAAAAGAGAGACAAAAAAAGAAAGGAAAGGGGGAGACAAAAGGGAAAATTGACAAAAGGAAGGAGGAACATAAAAAGAAAGACAAGAGTAATAGTGGTGTGGTACATGTATACCATGGAATACTATGCAGCTTTAAAGAAAGATGGAGACTTTACCTTTTTCATGTTTACATGGATGGAGCTGGAACATATTCTTCTTAGCAAAGTATCCCAGGAATGGAAGAAAAAATATCCAATGTACTCAGCCCTACTATGAAGCTAAATTATAGCTTTCACATGAAGGCTATAAC